>JADLZL010003514.1:0-217457 GCA_015844335.1 Chrysopogon serrulatus | reverse complement strand
GGTTGAAGCGACCGTGGGACAGCCCAAGGCCAACTCAAGCATGCAAGCCCATCTGATTAAACTTCAGGGCCGGGTCATGTACGAGCACTCTGGATGAGAATCGCGAGCATCGTGGGCCGCAGAAATATGGCAGTGGCAACTGATGGGCCGTGCTCGCGCTGGGATGGGAGGGGGGTCGGACAGCTGCTGCTGTCCGACTGGTCGGCAGTGATGATTCCTGGATGCGGTAAGGACCACTATAGTTAATTGTAGAATTTCAAACTAATCCAAAGTAAGAATACAAATGGATGAAAAATAGATAAATATAATCAGTGCCTTGCAAAAAAACTAATAAGTTTGTGATGATTGGTATAGACCATGAAATATATATTACGTCTATTTTAGAGAAAATAAGAATAAAGAAAATATAAAATTATGTATAAATTTTTTTTGTTGTCATCAGATGTATTAAACGGTATATCTCTTAACATTTTAGTCTGTGCGGAAGAACAAGTTTATGGATTAGTGATTATATTAATATATACATCCCGCAAGGGTTGATGTTTTGATATGGCAATGGCATTTGGTAGTCGCGACGATGTATCCTCCACATGTGATTTCAGAGTTCACAGCGGCACGGGGCTGAGCAGCGGCCTACCGGCGAAGAAGGCCTCGAGGTTTCCCGCGATGACATCCACCGCCCCGCGCATGGACTCCGTCGTGAGCATGGCCCAGTGTGGCGACAGCACGACGTTGTCCATGGCGAGCAGCTCCGGCGGCACCTCCGGCTCGTCCTCGAACACATCCAGCCCGGCGCCGCCGATGACGCCGTCCCGCAGGCACCGCACCAGCTCCGGCTCGTCGACCAGGCCGCTGCGGCCGACGTTGACGAGCACGCCGGCCGGACCCAGCGCCTCCATCACCTCCCGGTCCGTCAGCGCGCACGACAGCACCAGCACGTCGCTGGCCGCTGCGAAGGCGCGCGCTGTGGGGAAGAACTCGTACGGGCACGACGGCTTCGGCGCACGGGAGTGGTAGGCGATCCGGCAACCGAAGGCGGCGAGGCGCCGCGCCACCAGTGAGCCGATGCTGCCCAGCCCCAGGATCCCCACCCGCTTGCCGCTCACCTGCAAATTAGCCATGTCAAATTTTGTTTTGTTCCTGCACTGCTCCTATATATAATTTTCCATTTGACTTGTAGCAAATAGCTCATCCAACTAAACCGAAGGCCGCAGTGGCAGAGACGAATCGCTTGAGGAAACCACAACAATTAAGGGTGGGTTAAGTGCAATATTGATGCATCCATCATTGCAGAGGAAAGACCAGGGGCGACTGGTGCGGTTCTTCGAGATCATGAAGGACGAGTTTGTGAAGGACGTACACGATGATGGCATGATCAATGTCTGAGTGCCATGAGTTTGTGGAGGACGTACACGATGGTATGATCACTGGCGGTGGCATGTCGTGGCGGAGTGCAGTTCGCCATTAATAAAGGGATGGAACACCTCCAATTAGAAACGGATGGTTAGATGCTCGTCATCTTATGGGTGTTAGAATTGATCTCAACCGTCTCAACCCAACGGTCGAGACGGACCCCTTGCCCACGTCCCGATCGGGGACGTCTAGCTAACAACTGGCTGGTGGGCCCCTATATCGTAGCACTATAAGAGAGAGGTGGGGGCCAGGACACTGGACACGAGGTTGGACACTGCCACACTCCCACCGTGAAACCCTAAACCCGATCTATGAGGGATGTGCTAAAGCGATGGGAAGCAGACATTATAGTTGATGATCGTAACCATATGTCCATATTCACGATGAAAACAAAACGAGTGAAATCCGAACGAAGGGGAACGGGGGACGAGATGAACTAGCTTAGCTCGGGTCTGGTAATTAAGAAATAATCTAATTATTTGGCTACGCTGCTTTGAGATTTATGTATTCTTTCAAAAAAAAAACAAGGAGGAGTACTGGAGAAGAAGCCATGAAATATCTGTTACACAAAGTGTGAACAACAAAATGTTAGCGCACTATTGGGCTTTTTATAGATGATTTAATTACGACGAAGTTGCTACTTCTTATGAGTTTGGTGGACCGTGAATAGCGGATACTCCGTAGTCAAGTAGTCGTGCAAGTTATTTTTTTTTTTAAAAAGAAAAGTTGAAAAGAACCAATATTGTGCATTTTAACTTTAGTTTACCATATATTCTAATTTTATATATTATAACGTATATTAATTTTATATTAGAATTTTATGTCCCAAATCAAGAAAGCAGACATGCAGTGAGCGTGGTTTGACAAGTCAAGCTAATTAACCTTGGTGGCAAGCGGGTACTCGCCGTCCGTCGCCAACCCACAGTCGCCGCGCCGGAGGTGGGCCTCGGCAGCGGCGACTTTGCGCAGCACGGCGACGACGAGTCCGACGGCGTAGTCTGCGGAGTCGACGGAGAAGGACGCGCCGGCGTTGGTGACGGCGAGCCCGCGGCGTCGGCAGGCGCCGAGGTCGACGTGGTTCAGCCCGACGGAGGTCGCCACGACGAGCTCAGGCTCCAGCGCCGGGAGCCGGTCAATGAGCTCGGCGGTGACTGCCACGAGCCCCGGCACGAGCAGGACCCGCGCCTCTGCCGCCGTGGCCGCGTCGGCGTCCCCGGCCAGCACGAAGCGGTACCCGGCCCGCCAGCGCCGCCGCGAAAGTCGGGAACAGCGGCTGCGCCAGCAGCACCAGAGGCTTGTCGTCGTCCGCGCCGGCCGCGGCGTGCGGCGGCGGCGGCATCGTCTTCGTTCGATCTGTGTACGTCGCGCTTGGATCATGTAGGAGGACGGCACGGCAGGGTTTGGTTGGTGGGCAGAGGGAAGGAGCGACGATCAGGTGGGATGGAATCAGCAGCAACAAAGACAAATATGGTTTGGTGGGTGAGCTCAGCTGTTGTTGGTAATAACAATACAATAATTATTATTGATTCAGGGGATCGGCTGGCCAGTTCTTAGTAACTTTGTTAATTAATAATTAATTAATTAATTATTAGGATATCGGAGCCAGGGGTGAGTAACCACAATAATAATAATAAAATTATGAATAGGAAGAGAAGTATCATCATTCAGCTGTCAGCAGATCATGTCATGTTGATTGATCAGGTTCAGGTCAGCTGCAACTGCAGTGCAAAGTTTTTGACAATGTTACAACACCTTGCTCAGCAATGAAAGATAATGTAGTAGTGGAAACTTTACAAGTCTGGAAACACAGAACAAAGAAAGAACCAAGAAGATTGGGAATCAAAGCTTGGACACAAATCTGGGAACAATTAGCTGCAAGAACAATCTACCTTTCTTTAGCTTCTTCTCTCAGAGCCTCTTGGCTTTACACCCATTTATCTGACGTCCTGAAGCCAAAAGTTAATTAATTACTTTGTTCTTCCGGATGCCAGCATACCACCCATTTCTTAGCAACCGCGTCTTAGTACATCTCGATCAATTCTCGAGTCTCTACGCAGAAAAGACAGCCCACGTAGCCTCGGATTGCCTCTACGTGGTCCACATGCTCCAATCGAATAGAAGGGATCGTTCCCTGCTGGTTTCAATGATTCCATCATCCGTAATATGAAGGCTGAAATAATAGAAAAGTTTTTTTTTTTTTTTTTTTTTTTTTAACTTTCTTGGTACGGTATCAGTAGATATTGCAGCGTGGTAGCTCATATTCTAGCTACATCAGCATGCATGCAGATCAGCCTTACGATGGAATCCGGTTTGTTGTTTCACTAGTAGCAAAGCGCGCTCCTGCACGCTGGTCACTGCTTGGTGTATTGGAAAGGTTTTTTTTTTTTTTTGAAATGGCAAAAATAATGTGATTAATGCTGATCATATCCCATATAGTTATGTAATTTCTCCAGGGCATGGCATATACTACGCTAGTGATGACTGGCTAGATATTACTTTGATGTAAAAAGGAGGTTGCTTGCAAAAAGAAAAGCAAAATGAGATGGATGGACATATAGCGTGTTACAAATTTTGAAAGAATCACATACTAAAAAAATCAACTATACTTTCCACACGAATTTGTACTTCGTGATCAGCATTATCAAATGATTGCGCAGGTCCTAGAGCTTGGGATCATGGTGCACCCAGTGATCATCGGCATATCTCTCTCGGCGCTTCACAAGACCCGGAAACCATCAAGGCGGCCATCGTCGCTACGGTGATTGTCTTGAGCTTCCTCCCGATTTTCGGGGACATATATAGAAATACTGAAATTTTGCCTCTAAGTATATTGTTCAACGACATAGGAATGTACAAATAATTTTGCCTTTAAGAGCAGCATATACCTCTATGTACATATATATAATATACATCTAACGGTATCTAACGGTGTATCCACTTTAGTAAAAAAAAAAAACGGCGTATCCACATGAGGCACATTTATGCCCTTATAGGTGCAAAATCAACATTGTTGAGGGTAGGGCAAACGTCTTCGGTGGCTCGGGCTAAGGTGCAGCATCGTTCAGATGTAGTAATTTTGTAGGGGAAAAAAAGTGATATCAATTACCACAAGGACAATTAAAGCATCTTCCTTTTTAAATCACGCTTGTGTTGTTTAATACTTTCTTCATCTTAATTTATAATATATTTGATTTTTTTGACATCAAGTTTGATTGATTGAATTATTTAAAAAAATTATAAAATATTAATATTTTTGTTATGATTTACTTTATCAATAAAATTTCTTTAAGAATGACTTAAATTTAGTCTAATTTGAGGTAAAAAAAATCAAATGTCTTATAATTTGGCATGGAAGAAGTATAAGGAAAACCATCTATGCACAATGGTCCGTGCTTGTTCTTTTTACATTTGAAAATCTGTCTAATATACACCATCATGATTTGACTTGGTAAGGAATAGGGTGATGAAGAGATCGAGAGTGTCCGGTAGCCTTATTTATGAGAACAAATAAAGTAGAGAAAAATTTAAAGCACAGCGAGCACTTCGGGTGGTTCATCAGAGACCTGCCTGTATTGCGCTGTACGTAGTTGAGCTCAACTTGGATGACCATTTTGAAAATTAGGATCTTAATTTTCTTCGGGAATAAACTCAAATACTCAATGTATCATTTGCTCACGAATAACCTTGAGTGGTTCAGCCGTACGCCAGTACCGATCATTGATCGAGTAAGGTTCATTTGCTTATTACACTTGGAGTATACGTCTGGGATAGTACGTACTACTTGGGTATCTAACCTATACTACTAAAGCTGTATACCAACGTTCCCCTCACAAAAAACACTGTTCCACGTACAGTGCCCACCCCACCCCCTCACAGATTCATGTTTTTAGAACAGTACACACTACCGGATTTCCTTTCTTTGCCGAGTGCCCCATGCACTCGGCAAAGCCCATATTACACTCGTCGGCAAAGAATCCGTCGGCAAAGACCTTTTTGCCGAGTGTTTTTTTGTGCACTCGGCAAAGCCTTTGCCGAGTGCCCGACACTCGGCAAAGATCAACATGAAAAAACCCAAAATTAATAGCAAAAAAATTTTAATCGGGGGAGGGCCCCACCAACCAACACCCAATCTTTTCTATCTAGCAGGATCTTTTGCTCCATTTTTTGAGATTTTGTGTCGAGCGGGATTCGAACTCATGACCTCTCCCTCGTGCGAAACCTCCCCTACCACTACACTACACACTCACTTGTGTCTACACTCCATTTGGGTTCCCTATATATTATGCAAAATCGAGTGAAAATTGCTTGTTTGAGACTCTAAATGAATTCAAATAAAAAATTTGTCAACTACAAAGTTTTATAATTTTTCAAGATCTATAATTTTTATTTAAGAAGTTTCTCCATCTGAGGTCGTTTATAAAATTTGAATTTTAAATTTCAACACATTCAGATGCAGTTTTGCATGGTAAGATAAATTCAAATGAAAAAATTGTCAACTACAAAGTTTCATAACTTTTCGAGATCTATAACTTTCATTTTAGGTGTTTCCCCATCTGAAATACTTTCAAAAATTTAAATTTCAAATTTGAGAAATGAGACTGAACTTTTCGTTAGCAAAATTAATTCAAATTAAAATGTATTTAACTACAAAGTTGTATAATTTCACAACACCTACATCTTTTATTTTAGTCATTTGATCATCCGACATAGTGGTAAAAACATTGTTCACAAATCTTATATATCTCTCTTGTAGTTTCGTAAACTATGAGAGAGATATGTGAGATTTGTAAATAGATTTAATTTTACTTTGTTAAATTAAGAAATTGTCAAAATAAAAGTTGTAGATCTTGAAAAGTTATATAACTTTGTAGTTGAAAATTTTTTATTTAAATTAATTTACTGCTCCAAAATATACTCTGAAATATGTCTTTGCCGAGTGTAAAAATAAAACACTCGGCAAAAACCTTCTTTGCCGAGTGCCAAAAAAATAACACTCGGCAAAGAGACCTCTTTGCCGAGTGCCAAAAAAGCACTTGACAAAGAACTCTTTGCCGAGTGCTTTTTTTTTTGGCACTCGGCAAAGAAGGCTCTTTGCCGAGTGCTTTTTTTTGCCGAGTGTTTTTTCTTTGGCACTCGGCAAAGGGCTCTTTGCCGAGTGCCCGAAGAAAAACACTCGGCAAAACAATTGACACTCGGCAAAGAGGCGATTCCGGTAGTGACAGTTCCTGTGTATAGTACCTATCCGCCATGAGCAGCAACAGTAACCCGTTATGCACAGATTATTATACTACTAAAGTTGTATACCAACGTTTCCCTCACAAAAAACACTGTTCCACGTACAATGCCCACCCCCCTCACAGATTACTGTTTTTGGAACAGGTTCCTATGTACAATACCTATCCACCATGAGTAGCAACAGTAACCCGTTACGCACAGTATAAACCCGTTGCTAAACAGTACATATAACAAAGAGTAATGGGTCATGTGAATAGTATATGCCCGTTATAAATAGTACAAACCCATCACAAAACAGTATGTACCCATTCAACTCCATAACAAAAAATAAATAAATAAATCTTTGCCCATGCTTTGCATGGGATCCCTGCTAGTATTCAACTGATTATTGATGAATGGCCATGCATCTTTATTCATTTTTGTTAATAAGTAACTTCACCACATGAAAGAGGACCAACTCAAACAATTTAATGATGTGACCGGTGCCACTCAAGAATATATCTGATGCAACGCAAAATCATTTTAGTGGATTCTTTTGGTACTCTGATTCTCTGTTTTAGGATCCCTCCATCCTATGAGTAAATTACAAGTCATTTTTAACTTTATTGAAGCATATCCAAAGTTTGACCAAAAAATTATATATAATATAATAATAACATTTGTGATATTAACTAAGTTTTATTGGATTGTTCATTAATTGTATTTTCACAGTATAACTATTTGATATCATAAATTTTTATAATTCTCTCTATAATTTTGATCAAACTTGAGATGATTTAATTTTTTAAAAAACTTGAAAGGCTTATAATTTGGAACGGGATATGATTTGAATAATATAGTGCTATTTTGTGTGCATAATATTAAAACTTTCGTTGATGAATGAATAATATAGCACTAGTAAATAGTAATAATTAGTCGTGATTAGAAATAATAGTGTCCGCAAGTGTTCATCAGGATTTATATAATTTTTTTCTTATTTGTTTCTGCAACTTTTTTTGAACATATTTCTGAATTGTTCCCTCCTGCATACAGTAGGAGGTAGTGTGAAGGCGTGACGGAGGTTTTCTAAATAAAACAAAGAGAACAAAAAGGTGTAGTGGTGAATATGAAAGGCCACGCGGAAACATGGCCCATGGACCCATGGCCCATACGAAGCACCGCGACGAAGCCCGAACAGCAGTCCGTCGACAGAAACGTTGCCCGTGGCCCAATAGGAAGTACCGCGAGGAAGCCCAAACAGCAGTTCCGTCGGTGGAGCAACGAGCTGGGAACAGGCCAACGTCTTTTGATGATCTTATCCTACCCATGGATGCTTCCAGCGGGCAGGGGCACGTGTCATATAGGAATGTGACTGCCAGTTTTCAAGCTTCCAGAGAGCGCTGCCAAGTGCTAATCACCTACAGTATTATCTTCTTTTTTTTGACAAGTGCTCACAGATAAATAGAGTGGCCCTCGCCAAAACTCATATACGCATCAAGTGTTCATTAGGATGTGCTTCTTTATTCAGGTTCAGCCAAGGAGATCGAGATCCTTGCCAAATTAGGTGCTGTTGATTTTCACCTTCTCATGTCTCGATTTTCTTGGTGTCATTTTGTGCTTGATCTTATCTTTTTTTTTTTTCCAATTTTTTGGTTGAATTTCGAGTTCAATTTTTTTTGGTTGAATTTCGAGTTGGGGGCATGACAGACCTGACGATGATGATGATTTATCATGACCATATGACTCATGTACTGCTGATCGACAGTATCCAGATCGTCTGATGACTCTTCTGCATGCCCTTTGTCCTGCTTAATTTTCTCCTTTACCGACCTCTCTTCTTGAGCGGCTATATATTGCTGCCCTTCTGTGTTCTGACAAAATTGGAGTCGCCCCTTGCTTCGGTGCTCTGTATTCTGTGCTCTGTATTCTGCGCTTTCTCCGCTTGTTCGCTGGGTAAATTCTTGCCGTTTATGTTTGCCTGGGTATTGTTTGCTCTTGGTAGTGATCGACAAATAGAGGAGGATGACGATAATCGCACTGACGCCCAGTCATACTGTCCGTGTCGATGGCGGATCGATATGGTGACTGTCATTCCAATTCTGACTCCTCGATGGATCGTTCTCTTTTCATGTTGTTCTAGGAGCTTCTTCGTCTGTTACGTTCCTTCTGACTTGCTTCACGTGCTATTTGAGTTTCCATTGATCCTTTTGGTTGTGCTACGCTCTTTGGTTTGCATTACTGCAGAGCAGAGCAGTTATTTTTTCTAATCCGATGATATTCGTTTTTGGTTCGAGCAAAATCTGCCCGGCGGAAACTAGCAAACCAACACGAGGCTTTAAAAAACAGATACCGTTGATGCCTCATCGGAAAAAAGTTAAACTGAATAGTTACAAAGCACACCACTACAAAGCACACCACACATATGCAGACTTGTTTTATGAATAACACAAGGCATAATTATGACAGGCCCTGAAGGCTCTCAGAGGCCTAAGCTGTCAAACCGATTGAACAAGCGCTTTTGCTGCAAAAGGTTAACCAGAGCCAACAAAATGGATCAGCACTGCAGTCCTATCGTAGACCTTCATGATCTTCTGATGCCTGAGCCTTGAGGGGTGAAATAAAAGGGAGACAAATCATGGATGCATGCATTGGATGTTAGCTCAGTTTTGACTTTTGAGAGGGGGTAAACAACAGATCATTCAGAAAGTCAAGATGCCAAGAAACGAAAGCAGGGCATACATGTACTCCTTCCTTCCTCCTTTGTTCAAACCGGACGGAAGCTAAAGGATATTTTTTTGGCAGTCTTTAACAATTTTGCCCCATGGATCATCATCCTGCACCTCAACAGTTCCAGGAACAAAAAAAGAATCAGGTACCTTTTATAAGCGTAAGCATCGTGAACTTAATGCGAAGGTTTCAACCGTCTCCAATCTCCTCTTAGAGCCGTGGCCCGGCCCAGACACGTGGTTTCACTGGGCTGTATTTGGCACACAAGGCCTGTATATGGCACACAAGGCCCAATAGATATGTTCTTCCATCCGCTAGCTGCTTGCACGGAGTTGGGCCCTTTGGTGGAGTATTCTTCTTTCTTTCTTTCTTTCGTTCGTTCGTTCGTTCTTTCTTTCTTTCTTTCTTTAATTTCATCTAATTTAATTATGACCTGGAATTATCTCCTTTTTTAAAAAAAAAATACCGCTTGCTACCTCGTAGAAGGTAGAACTCATCGATCGGGGTCAATGCAGTGCCAAAGGAGCAACAAGAGCTATTATGTCCATTGAAACCAAGATGTGCATGCAATGTACACAGACGACGCACGCACACGTTACATAGGCACCGCGCACCGGCCGGCCGGCGGCGGGACCGAGCTACGCTGCTGAGCCTCACAGCTTAACAACAACGTCGTAGGGATGATGCTCTAGCCGATGATCTGGTCGAGGGCGCCGGTGTTCTTGAGCCCGAGCACGATGCCGACGCCGAGGATGTGGCCGACGGCGCCGCACGCCAGCGTGTCGGCGAGGGTGAAACCGGCGGGGTCGCCCGTCTGCAGCCCGGAGTCGCGCGCCTCCAGCTTGAGCCCCGCCGTCGCCTTCCGGTTCGCCGACGGCGCCAGCCCGAACCGCCCCGCGAACAGCATCAGCGTCGTCGTCGTCACCATGATCTGCATCCCATCAGTACATACGTGATCGGTTGTCGATGAACTTGTCATCACACTTCACTAAACTCGCTCACTCCGGCCGTGTTCCGACCGACGATATGTGCATGAACGACAGATATATATATACCAGGTTGGTGGCGGAGCCGATGTAGTCGCAGCGGATGCCCTGGGACCTCTTCCTGCCCACCCTCACGGACGGCACCGCCACCACGGCGGACCTGGGCGAGGCGTAGCCCCGGAGGCCGTGGACCTGCGGCACGGCGGCGGCGGCGAGCTGGGAGGCCATGTGTGGCGCCTGTGTTGTCGTCGTCGTCGTCGGTCTGTGTGCAGAGTGGTGTGTGGTTTCAGGCGTGATTGTTGTGGAGCGCAAGGGCCTTAAAGCTTGGACACGGGAGGCGGGGGATGGGAGCCACAAGGGGGCAGCTTGTGGCCTGCAGCGGCCGTGGTCGTGGATAGGCTCAGGATCCTCGTCGCTGACGTGGCGCCCCCTCGTTAGAGCAGGGGAGCTGCCACGTCGGTCGCAACGGATAAGATACGGCTCTCCTCCTCTCACGTTGCTTGCTCAATGTGTGTTGAGCTGAGACTGAGAGAGAACTACAGTCCAGCTACTCGTGCCTCTGAGTTGGTGGCTACTTTCTTCCCTCTCTCTGTCTGAGACGATTGGGTGGGCTACCGCCGCCGCACGACGCCAGGTGCCGAGGCCGTCGCCGGTGAAGAGCGCCGCCAGGTATTCACACTCCGTTTCTCTTCCCTGCCTGCTGTGTGAAAGTGAAACGGAGAGTTCCCAAACTCTAACCTGAAGCTATTGAACTGTTTGATGCCTATCAATTAACATCTAACTTTTTGTACAAATTATCGGGGTTTACATGAACAATCCCAGCAATGGCAGCAAGGTGTGCACTTTCCGCACCATCCTTCTCTGTTCATGGACCGCTCCGCCGCAATAATCCCAGCAGGAGCCTGCCATCTCCAAGAGCAAGAGCCGTTGCAGTGCGTGCTGCAAAGCTTCCTCCAGGGGTGAGTGACACAAGAAAAAGATAAGATACTTCTTTCTGATAACTGCAAAACTGAACAAAGAGAGTTTCTATAGTTAATTAACTGGTGTTTGTTTTATGTTGTGTTCCATCAGGTTGAAGTGCCCAGGGTGCAGCCAAAGCTGAGCGAGCCCTTCTTGGGGTTCACCCAGACTGCCGAGATCTGGAACTCCAGGGCCTGCATGATCGGCCTCATCGGCACCTTCATTGTGGAGCTGGTAATTAAGAAGGAATTCACTACGTTATCTATCTTCACAAACATGTCATGTTTGGAGTTTTGATTGCATGTACTTTAGTTTCTCAAGGTTCGGCTTCATTTTCAGGTGCTAAACAAGGGGATTCTTCAGATGATTGGGGTCGAGGTGGGCAAGGGTCTGGACCTTCCTCTTTAATTAATAGCCATGATATTTTGATGTGCTTGCGGTGTGTAATTTGCCCAAAGATGAGAATTTCACTTCTTGTTAATTAGCTTCCAGAAAGCTATTTGGGAGATTTTCAGAAGCTATGTATATGCCTGTTAATCATGTTCATGGATATCCGGATGTTACAAGATCAGTATATAAATAGTTCTTGTTTTTTTTTTTTTACTCTGAGAAATTAAAGCAAGATCAGATATTTTCTGGAGTTTAACCTCACCAAGTTCAATCATGGCATTTTTTTTTTTTTCGCTTTTTAATATTAATACATTTATGGCACATTACGCTCACACCGCGAATATATATCTCCTACAACAAGCCTATATATATACCATTCTAAAAGGAGTGAAAGCCGGGAGTGCTAGCATGTTTTTTTAATTTACATTTTATAGCCGGCACCAATTTGGTCAGTGGCGTCTCAGGGCTCAGGCCGGAGGGAAAATGAATTTAATTGTTTACCAAACTAACTTAATTTTTTTACTAAAAAAACTAACTTAATTTTTCATCGCTATCTTAGGACTGATGGTTTTGGTAACTGAAAATTCCAATAAAAATTGGGCACCAGGAGTGCTAGCTTATAGCTGTTGCCTGCAGCAGCCGGCACCATGCATGGATAGGTTCAGGATCCTTGCTGCTGACGTGGCATCTGCTGGTTAGAGTGAGGAAGCTGCCACGTGGGAACGATAAGGGCTTCTCCAGTGGAGTTATGAAAACAGACTCATGGGCTGAGGTGGCAGGCTATGATTCACTCATCACTCATGTCCACTAGAGAACCACGACTGTAAAATGTGTTAGGAACCGATTCAAACCGATAAACCAATTCATGAAGCTTAAAATAATAATTGTGACACAGTGCAAACAATGCCAACTAACCAACCGTTTACCTAACTAGTTGTTGCTTCATTGCTCTATATATGAATTGCGCCTGCACGAGTAATTTTATAAAAATACAAGCAGATAGAAATGCAAGCTCTTCTCTCGTTCATAGAACGCAAGCACTCATCTCCCATTCCATAAAACACAAGCAGATATACAAATCAACTCTTCTTGTCCAATTGAGAGAACACAAATTTCATGGACCTATCTTCAACCAGTAGCTTCAGATGTTTGTTCAACTCTTACACCTTAAGCCTAGAATTTCAAGGACCACAAAGTGGCTACACCTTATCCAATTCAAACTTCTCTCCACCTCAGCAGTCTCAATATCCACCTCAATTCAATCCTTTTTGATGGTTCAACTAGGATTTTAACAGTTTTGTGGCATCCATCAAGCAACCATAGTACTCCGTTTCTCTTCCAAAATCAGATGGGGTTCTTGTTATCAATGAAGAGCATATGAGAGCAGCAATTTTATAAAAAATAAATACAATCAATTAGTATCATAATTAGTATTATCATGGCTCAACATCTTTAGATCTAGTTTTTTAATAAATTTATTTAGAGATATAAATATTATACAAAGATATTTTAGTAGCCATGCTAAA
The DNA here is from genome assembly GCA_015844335.1 of Chrysopogon serrulatus. Lineage (NCBI taxonomy): Eukaryota > Viridiplantae > Streptophyta > Magnoliopsida > Poales > Poaceae > Chrysopogon > Chrysopogon serrulatus. The sequence continues at coordinate 204,241 of JADLZL010003514.1, read as the reverse complement.
AAATCACTAAAAAATTGTAGGATAGGTACGAACATAGCAAAAAGTTCATCTTGTTTTAAAATGGGAAAATGATATGGGGTGAATCATTACCAAATAATGGTTTGAAGCAGTTTCAACAAGAAAATTTATAGAGCTGGCCTGCAGTTGGATCACGTTGCTTATTTGAAGAGATTGGTAGTAGCAGTTCGTGTGCTGATGAATCAGGTCTTCCATTTTTTGTTCCACAGCCATCATTTATCAATGAAAAGCATAGTGAGATTGCTCGGAAAGTCTAGAGGAAGAAAACCAAATATCTAGGCATAGATTTCTGGAGTAAGGAGATGAACCTAAGGCTAGTACGTGCATGATTCAACAACTCCGATGATCTGATATAAAGCGTTGACAAGAAATATGATCGTTATTGAAAAGATGTCACCAAAGAATATAACAAGCATTCACCCAAAGACCATAGAAGGATACAAGAAATTATTGGAATATATACACACTTATAGTGATGAAGTTCAACCATCGTTGGAATAAAATGAAAAAAATGCACTTGCTAGTGGTGAATCAGATGATCAAATAATGGTTAGCTCATGCAGTTTTCAGCAGTGAAAATTCAGAGAAGCCATTCCGTATTGGGAAAAAAAAAAACCCTCCACTACCCCGGGAAGGAAATAGACGCACGCGCTCCCTTTCTCCTCCTCCGCCTTCCCCTACCTATTCGCCGCCCCTCTGTCCTGCCCCTTCTCCCGCCGCCGCCGCCCCCGCCCCACGCCCCGACTCGCCCCTCCGCCTCTCTCTTCACTGCCGAAGCGGGCGGCGGATCGCCGGATCCGCGCAGGGAAGGGATATCTGGATTGGATCGTCCTCTACGGGCGCGGCTAGGCCGGCCTGATCTGATCCGGCCCGGGGTTTCGGGCCCGGGCGGTGGCCGTGTCCGGATCCATGGGCGGCGGGCAGTGTCCCGATCCGTGTGGCAGGCAAGTGCCACTGGTTTAGCCTGGCTGGCCGTTTCACAGTCTTGGTGAACGGTCGCCGTCCATCTGTCGATGGCCGCGGCCACGGGCACCGTCGCCTTCTCGCCGTCTGCCCCATCCTTCCTCACCTCCAACCTCCGTCGTGTCCACCACCAACCTGCCTCCACCTCCACCACGACGACAGCTTTCTTCGCACGCCGTTCCACCCGCTCCCGAGGCAAGTCGGCCGCCCCTGTCGCCCACCCGGACCCCGACGACGGGTTTGGCGCACTCGAAGCGGAGCTCTGGCGCCTCCGCCGCGTCGCGGAGCTGCGGATCCACCGCCTCGCGACCGAGGCCGACGCCGCCTACCGCGACCTACGCTCGTCGGTGCGCGAGGTCAGCGGGGACCGCGTCGTCGTAACCTTCCGCCGCTCGTCGCTGCGCTTCTTGGCCGGAGCGCTCCTCTCCTTGCTCGCCTGCGCTGTCGCGGCGCGAGTGCTGCTGGGGATGATCTTACAGGCGTTGTGGCGGCGGCGGGGGTTGGGGAGGGGATGGTGGGGCACAGGTGAAGGCGGCACGGCGGTTGTGCGGAGGAGGGACCGCAGCCTGGGAGGGAAGGAGGTTGTGGTTGCTTTGCCATCGTCGTCGTCGCCCATGCCGGTGGCTCGCCGGACCAGTCGTGTCGTCCCAGAGCCAGCAGCAAAGGAGGAGGGCTGGAGGAGGTACTCGCAATCGCAAGCCAAGTTGCCGGATTGGTGGCCGACGAAGGTTGGAGAGGGACGGCGACGGCGATGGAAGAACCCTCACCTGGGTCGGAGATGGAGAAGTCGGCAAGAATGGCCAACAGATTGGTCCGAGCAATGATCGACAACAGAGTCTTGGGAAAGGATTACAGATACTCCGATGCGATTCAACTTCGGCAACTATGCAAGAATTCTGGGGTAAAGGTCAGCTTTGACACTGAAAACGCTCGTGATTCGTTCTACAGAGCAGCAGTGAACTTCGTTCTAGATGATTGCAGCAGAGCGGCAAAAGATATCCTTGCAGCAAAAATTAATGGTGAGGACCCAAGGGAGTTCATCGCTGGTCTTGCTAGCAACATTGGATTAGACGAGTTTCGTGCTGCCACTCTTGTGCGTGCATCGATTGCGACTCGGACGCGGACTTGCTTCTTGCAGTGCTGGGCTCTGGAGATTCAAGGGAAACGAGCAGAAGCGCTGGATGAACTTGCCAAGATTTGTAGAATTTATGACGTGTTTCCTCCGGAGGAGAATTCTGCGGAGATGGAAATGGTGGCTGCTGGACTAGAAAAGAATTTGCGTGTTGATGAGAGGATTCACCTTCTGTATCTGTACAGGAGCGTTTGTACTGATGGTGGTAACTTGAAAACAGCTGCAGAGGCTCTTGGTCTGAGTTTGCCAGATGAAATGAGAATGCAGCATAAGGATTAGTTATGCTTGCTTACATTTTTGTCGCAATGCCCATTCATCAACCACGCATGAAGGCTTTGAGCCCCTGACGCAATTTTGGTATATCCCAATTTCTTAAGGAGGCCCCAAGACTGATGCTGAATCAGTTGATCCCTTCATGTAACTTTAATATAGATGGAGGGGGTGCTCTTCATTTCTTCAATATGTACAATGGCATGAAAACCTCATATTTGGATATATACTTTAGATCGGTTCAGTTCACCGAACGCCTCCAGCCCACGCCTAATATCTTGTGCGTACTAGGTTTGTGCTAGTGCGTTGCCACGAGAACAAAAAATCAAATCAGTCATTAAATGTTTAGTAGACCTGTTCAAAAAAAAAAGAAAAAAAAGCTTGGTGAACAAAGACGTGCGTGAGGTTAAAAAGGAAAAAGGGAATTGTTGTCACCGTGAAATTAAAAGCAAAATCCTCGCCATTTCCGTCCACAGAAACGGGCCTTCATTTATAACGGAATACATCACTACGAGTACGAATACGCGTGCCCGACAATTTTGCTTCTCGTTTATGAACAGATGAATTATCATTTGCAGCATACACCGTATGTAAATACAGCATCGTAAAATTCTAGCTGTACACAATGTGGACAGGCATTCTGAACAGCACTCGCCCAATCACCTTCAAGCTGTGTTGTGGGTACACGTATATGCAGACCCAACGACACAAAAAAAAAGGGGGAGCAAAGCTACCTCATCATCATGCTTAGTATGATAATGGCAGTCGAAAAACCCAACCCAACCAGTGCATAATAAATACAGCGCCAAGAAACACCACTCTTTCTCACTCTAGCAACCCTATGTACATTTCATGACGCATGAGTCAGAGCAACCAGCTGATGCTGCTCTGATTTGAGTGATCAGTCAGGAAAAAAAAAAGATTAATGCAACACGCTCGGCCCGTCCCACACCCATACACACAAAGCCGTCATGCTACGAATCCTACTAAATACACGCACGCTAACCAATTGGGAGGAACAACTTCCCCAGGTCTATCAGGTGGGCGTCCCTATCATTATGCCTCGATCTTGAGAAGTGTGTTGAGGGAGGTGCTGTTGAACTTCTGGGCAAGGCCTCTGATCGTGAGGATGATGAGGTCTCGCATGTGCCGTGTTTGCACCATCAAGTCAACTTCATTATCACTGTCAACAACAATCTTGAAGCGGTGCTGATCATTGCGATACAGCTCAACCTGCAAGGTTCAATTCATTGTTATCATCATGTAGCTACATCCCATAGTTTAAGAACATGTGTTGTGTAATAATAGCTTCATAGTAGTGGCAGCAAATTCTATCTGCTGAATTTGGAAGGAATAACTCACATGGAACGGTGGAGCATAGGTTCCTCGTACTTCAGTAGTCGGGAATGATGTCTTGGATCCGGGCTTTACTACTTTTATCCTCTTTCGGTTGACTTCCAAAACTTCTCCGCTCCAAATGGCCCATTACTTGTGCCTGTTGTATTTGAGACAAATAATTATTAGTTCTCCCTGTATTATGCTGATACGGATAAATTGCTAGAGTCCAGGGTGAGCAGGCATGCTGCAAGCCTGTGACATGTGGTACCTTTTTGGGTGTTCGGTCCTTGTCACACAGAACCTGCTCAAGTGTAAAAACAAGAGATAAATTGCATTGAACTGAAGATAACTCATTAAAAGAAGCATTGCTGTGGAAACAGCACAGATTGGGTAGTATTAGGCTTCCATTTGTTGCTTTTAAAAGAAATGGCCAATCTACTGCAGAATTCGGCACTTGGATTTGGAAAGCTCATTATTAGCGACAGCAGTGCAAGTGGACAAAAACAAGATTATTCTAACATTTTGATTAATTAATTGAATATTAGCTCACTTGGATGGTTCTAAATATACCAGCAAAAAAACCATTATAATTAAAATATTAAATCAATGTCACCTCAAATTTGACTGAACCATCATCGAGCTTCTGTTTCACTTCCCTGTAAATTTCAGGCTCTGCATATAATGAAATCAGAAGCTGGTGCTTAGTGATAAAACCAGATAACGTGAACAATAAATGAACATGAATTGAAAATGGTATGAGGGTGATTTCACTGTACCAACTGCAATCTGTTCTGTTGAAACAGAAATAGGTTGTCCCTCAACTCCATCCTCTCTTACAGGTGTATAAATTGCAACAAGCCTATACCCTACATCATCAACATTAGCTTCATACGTTCTTCCAGTTTCACCTGCACAAAAAGTTGGTTTGGTAGAAAGATGACATAAAAGTAAATACATAGAAGGGGACCAAAAATTGGGCAAACGTTCATGTACATTTTGTTCAACACTTCAATACAGTTAAAAGTGTATACATATAACCAGTATTACAGTTTTAGAAACAAGCATACCAGATATGGAGATCAGATCAGGGCTTCCGACCATCGATCTGAGCCATTGTATTTTACTCTTGCCTTCTTTGCCTCCGCTATAGGTACCCTGAACAGCATATAGGTTAGTGTGGAAACCTCTTCCTTCAATCTCCAGCTTTTCAATTTTAGGCCTTCCTGTTAAAAACAAATATCCAATTAGTTTACAGATATTGCATATTTCATCATTGTGGCAAAATGTATAGTGACACAAAAATCAGTGCAATTTGACTTTCAACTTTCAAGTCAGCATTCAACTTTAAGATGAGTGTTTCCTTTAGTACACACAAGTTCATCCTAGAGACGAATGAAGCATAAAAATGCTGAGCTAACAAAATCAAAGTGCAAGCCCCAGAGTAACTAGAATTCCAATGATGACAGGAGCACACAAATGTTCAATTAACAAAAGGACAATGCATCTCAAACCCCAACAGGTAGTTAAGGATGCAGTGATATCAGCCAATAGAACAGATACTGTTTGGAGTCCATCATTCTTATTTAAAATGCATATCCTATTGGTCTAGAAAAATGTAGAATGTAAGGAGTAGCTCATTATCAAAATACAAATAATTTTCATGAACTATAAAATGCAAAGCTATTTTGGTGTTTTGAATTGAAAGGAGGCATAGGATCAAAGACCTGGCAAAATAGGAGAAGTCACAGCGGATACCACTTCACTAGATCGTCCAAATACATCAATGACAAAGCATTCGCATTTCAGGCAACGACCGATATCCTCAAAGCGTACTTTGTATGAGCGAGAGCGCTTGGTTGCCAATGGTTCAAAAGACAGATCTTCTCCTGATCCATTGGAAATAAACCTGATCCAGAGATACGAGATACACATTAAGTACATACACATTAAACGAAGAAAGAAGAACAGATCGGCTTTCTTACCATTGATATTTCATCTCTTTCTTATAATTATTCCATAAATGTTGTTGAATCTCACTGGCAGGAATTTGTTCAGCAGCAGTCAGAGTTTCTCTTTCAACCTGACTTCCCTTGAAAATGAGTGTCTCGATTTTAAGTAGTTCTGAAAGAAAAGTTATAAGACATGGTTACACAAAGCTGCAAAGATGCTGGAGGATCCAGGGCCACAGAAAGTTGGGTTGGAGTATAAAGCCAGCATGGTGGGGGTGGTAGGATGTTCTAGTTAATAGTTGGGTATATTATTCCTCATGGATTGTTGGAAAACATAAAGCAACATCCAATCAGTTCAGAGACTTGCCTGGCAAAATCACATCAGATGGTTCAGAGAGTTTTTCTTCACCACTTATCCCATCTGAACGAACAGGAGTATAACTGCCAATGACAAAATCACTTATCAAGAATCCAGTAAGAATGTTCGGCTATTTTTCAACCAATCTATTCAACATATGATGATGAATTTCAAGTATATTTGTAGTACATAAATATATTCATTCTAGAACTAAGAAGAATGGCTACTAAACGAGCCAATACAGTTTTATCTAACTACTATAGAATAAAGTAGCACAACTGACTCATCAAGAAAGTGAGTAAATAATACTATATAGATATACCAACATAGACTAGTGATGTAGTTTACCCAAACAGTAGACGGCAGCTGTAATCCGCATCTGTCACTTCATATGTGACTGAATCAGCACCATCTACGTGAAGCCTAGTTCCATCACTAGATTCCCTGTACCATCTATACAAGCTTGATCCCTCGTATCCACCATAATAGATGCCTAGTCCACAATATACATCTGAACTTTTCTGCTCTAAGTGAACATCCAAAACAGATGGAAAAGCTGCAAGTGTTATAGCAAGGGTGAGGATCCGGAGGCAGTGAATAAACATATAAAAATGCCAAGTAGAAAATGGGAACATATCAAGGAGCAACCTGGCACGACAGGATCATCAGAGATAGCCATCAAAGGATCACCAATCTTTCCATCACACCGTGTAGGAACCCAATAAAGAATTAGGTAGAAACCAACATCATCCAATGAAAGCTTGTATTTTCTGTTACAAATTCCATTATTTCAAGAGATTAATTACTTGTATATTTCATCCAAAACTAACAAATTAGATAGAGTAAAAGAACACACAAGGTTTCTCCAACAACTTCTGATGATGCAGCAACCAGATCAAATTCCAAGTTATCAAGTTTCTCTTTGTTTCGAAACCATGTATATTTCCCAGTTCCTTCCTTGCCACCAAAGTAGGTTTTGATGGGAGAAATTTCATTGTCCTCAAGACATTCAGGTAGAATAAGATTGACACCCTTGGGTTCCCCTGCATGAAAGGACAGGTTAGCATATACTCCCTCCGTTCCAAATTATAAGTCGCTTTGACTTTTTTGATACATCTATTTTGCTATGTATCTAATATAATAATATGTCTAGATACATAGCAAAATGGATGAACCAAAAAAGTCAAAGCGACTTATAATTTGGAACGGAGGGAGTAGTTCAATGCATAGATTGGTAGAATAGTGTTTCATATTACATTCTGCACATACTATGCCCAAAGCTATGTTTATTTCATATTCTTATCATGTACGTGTAAGCAACACAGAATTGTATCGATGTATCACATAATATGATTGCTAATGCCGTCATCTTATAGTGGCTGTATTGAACAGTACAAGTCAAAACCAAGATAAGCCTTCTCCAGCTGATGGGATCAATAAAGGTTTTGTGAAGAAACACAAACCAGGTAAGATTGTATCTGAAATAACACTTCTGGGTGACCCATGTACTCCGTCTTCTCGTACAGGTGTATACATAAGTTCAATGCGGCAATCGACATCAGCTAGATCAAGATCTAGACATTCTGTTGCAAGAAATCAATTAACAGTTAGTTCTACAAAAAGAGAACAAAATTGGAGCTGTGTGTGATAGGATAAGCATCAGCCCTACAAAGACACTATATATACTGACCATCAGCTGTCAACTTGTCCTTGTGCCCATCACCATGTAATCTGAACCATTCTTGGATGCAACTTCCCTGCAAACTAGAATGAGAAAGAAAAAGAAAAGAATTTAACAAGTACATAACAACAAAAGGGTGTTACATAAGATAGCACTGAACAGCAGTGTTGCATCTCTCACCCTCCTGTATATGCAGCATGAAAGGTCAAACGGCCACCTTCAACCATAGAGCCAGCGAGTTCAAGAGATTGACATGTTGGTGGCCCTGTAATAAGTAAATGACAGAAAGAGTTGGTTTGTTTACCCAGTGTAATTTCACCGAGTTGAAACAAATGCCCACACACGACAATGGTTGTTTTCCATAGAAATAACAGTTATCAGACTATCTACCTGGTATAATAGGACCAATCGCTTCTGTCAACACCAAAGAACCATGAACTCCATCATTTCTAACGGGCTTGCATAAGACAGATATGTAGAAGCCAATGTCATCACATTTCAAGGTGTATGATGAACTTGTTGCTCCTTCAATTTCTTTCTCGGTTCCATCAGAACTTGCCTACAACATCAAATCTCAGTCCAAAGTAACCTAAGAGTTGAAACCCAGCAAGAATTTACACGGGTAATTGCCTACGAACAGTCGAACACAACTTAAATGGATATAACTGCCTAAGGGAACGAGGTATAGTCAGGTTATTAGTACTTCCTAATCGTCACCACATACTCTACCTCTGTTCCAAATTATAAGATGTTTTGGCTTTTCTAGGTACATTGCTTTTACTATGTATCAAGATATAATGTATATCTAAGTGCATAGCAAAAACTATGTACCTAAAAAAGCCAAAACGTCTTATAATTTGGAATGGAGGGAATACAAAGAAATAGTAGTACATAATAACAGCAGCCTACCAGTATCCACCGGAACATTGTGTCCCCTTCTTCTCCTCCCCAATATCTTTTACTGGCAAACATAGTTGTTCCTTCAATTGCCTCACCAATTACTTCAAGAGAAACTAATGTAGGCATTCCTGTCAGCAGTGCAACAGAATCGAAATTATAAGTGTTATGAATGAAACATTTTACAATCATAGGTTTCTAGAATATATCATAACTGCAACCAAGGAAAGACTGTGGATTCATATGTAAAACTTGGCCAGCAGGGGAAAGACCACCCTGTGGTGCTGTTTAGAAGAAACCTCAGTCTTCAACAGACGGAGGAAACCCCCCGAACCCTGAGAATGCAGAGACCCTATAGTGCCATACCATAACCTAGGCCAGCAGCCAGCCAGCCACCCACTGGTTTGGCAACACGTCACTACCCCCAGGTACGACCACATTGCACACACAGGTTGGCACCCTACCACTATTTTATGGTTGCCAGCAAGGGAGGTTTTTTAACCAGCCTTGGAATTCGCTCACATCGGGAGTCTAACCCAAGCATTGGAAGTGCTACTCAGGAATCACAACCACTAGGCTATGAACCCTTTTGCTGGATTCATATGTATAAAAAGAACAGCTAAAGTTTTTTCCTTGAACGCACACAAAAAAGAGCTAAAGTAGAGGAAACAACAAAAAATCTTAGCAAGTACTACAATTCTTGTATTTATTTTATTTTTCACATCTTTGTAGTTCATCCCATAATGGATCATATTGCAAAAGCATGTGTTATATTCATAGTTCCATGCAGAATCCAGGCTCATTCATTACTTAATTTCCAAACATGTTTTTTGTCATCCAGCCAAGCAAATAAAGAGGAGTCACTCTTTTGCGACACAGAATAGTATCTTCCATTTCATAAAAAATTTCAAGAAAAAGAAAACAGAAGCACCTGGAGTAACTCTTTCCTTTCCTATGAATGATCTTGCCTCACCAACAATACCATCATCCCTGACAGGGGTGCATTTGAAAGAAACAAACTTTCCAACAGCTTCCTTTGTAACACAGTATTGTAGCAAACCGGTTGCCTCAGAAAGTGGAGTGCCTTTGTCATCTTCAGTCTGTCAAACAATATATACAGTGAAGTGGCTAAAGAACAAGAAATGGCTGCTCAGCGCAGTGGCAACCAGTATATCTGTTAACTGTTATATATCTCTAGAGAAGCACCATACACAATCAGTGATTATTTTTAACTATCAGTAGGAGGAACTGACAACCAAGAAAATACAATACATACCTCATGTAGATGCCAACTGTATAAACTATTTCCTTCATGTCCCCCGATGTACCCATATGATGCTGTTAATACCTGACCCTCAGAGAATTCACCAGTGACTGTTAAGAAGTTCAGGCTGGGTGGTAGGGCTGCAATAAGAAAGGTAATAACGTTGTTTAAAGATATATATGGCAAAAGTACTTGCAAAATCACAAGTTTGTGCTCGCTAAATGATGGAACGCTAAAAACAAAAGGACCAGTTGGTCCAACTGACTACCCATAACATCTTCAAAGAGTTTCACTTGACATATATATTGCAAAATACGAACCATAAGATTCTTTACTTTATTTCAGGTCCAATGGTTTTTCAGTAATATCCAAGGCAAAGCTGAACTAAGAATGGCCATGACATGAACATTACAGACAACTGCTAGAATGGATGCTGTAAAGAAGCACTTACTTTCCACAAGGCCATCAGATGTAGCATAGGCTGGTTCACCAACTTCACCATCAGGTGCCACAGGTGTAAACTTTGCAACAATATAATATCCAACAGCACCAAGAGGAATGCGGAATGTCTGATAAAGAAATAAAAGAAGATCCAATTCAGTTTTGTTACATTAACCAAATATACAACAAATAAAAATAGTTTAAGTTCTGAGCAGTGCATCATTGACAGTAGTAGAGAATAAAACTAATATAACCTTTGAAACTTTTGATGGAGTAAGGGCTTCAAGCTCATGTTCATTCTTAAATTCAGAGGAAGATGCCTTGTACCATTGAACCCTGCTGGACCCTTCAGTTCCATTTTTAACAGTAGCACTAGCAGATATCTTGCTTCCTTCCTTTGCTTCCCCAACAATCTTTAGATTGAGGACTTTTGGAGGGGCTGACCAAAGGAGGTAAAACAAAATAATCAGACCTGATCAGTCACATCTAAAAGGGAACAAAAGTAGGCTTTATGACAAAATTGGCACAAATGTCAGACATGAGTACCTTTCTTAACTACATCTGTTATCGCACAAGCAGATTCACCCTCCTGACCTGAAGAAGTCATCATTGTATGTTAGTGCAAGATAATACTTTTGCAAACAAGCAGTGCACATGTCATTGCTATGCCTGACTGTTCAACAGACCTTCAAGGTTAACAGGGGTATATACGAATTTGAGGTGCCTCCCTACGTCCTCCTTGGTTAGTGTATACTGCATGCTGTCTGATAGCACAAGAAGAAATTCACTGCATAAAAACAAACAATTGCCCATTAAAACACAATGTGTCCTCATTCGTGAATGCACATGGATTACTTTCATCCACAGACACTGTTTCAAGAGTCTATCTATTTGGACAACAAAAGCAATAGGTCTCACATCTATTTTAAAGTATTGAGCTGCAATATTTTGTTTTAACAGTACAACAGAGAGAAAGGTTTGTTAAGTTGCTCTTAGTTGTTAATTTGTAATTATTTGACCATTACAGAATTTCAAGAATTTTGTAAACCTATAGTAAATACTTCACTGCGTAAGAAGGATCAATGGTTCATGGAAATGTGTGCTATTGATGCCACACAATAGATTATCCTTTTATATAAAAATGTCAATGATTTTAAGAATTCTGACACAGTGACACTTGCTGGTGATGAAAAATATAGCCAACACACCACAAGCTTTTCCTGTATTCAATACTTAGAGATGGCAAGTAATGGTGCATACCCATTTTCCTTCTCTCTAAACCACCGGATTTTACTTAGTCCCTCTCTGCCACCGAAGTATTTTCCCTTCCCTATGATAATGTTATCTTCAACAATATCTCCCAGAACATGCACATTGCTGACTGATGGTCTTGCTGAAACAATATCATAGGTAAACAACTATAAGCATCAGAGTGGAGATAAATGGTTGTCTCAGTTCCCTACAGGCTTATGAACAGCTTTTTTTAACTCGCAAACTGAGGCTGACATGACTACTCACATAAACAAAATTACTTATAATATTGAAACAAGGAAACAGTTCTATGAAGAAATGAAGATTTAACAGCTATAACCAGATGAACCATCATCAATTCCTTTTTGACTGCCAAAGCTGTATATACAATTCTACATATGAATAAGAAAAAGAACGGCCAAATTCTTCTGTAAAAAGGAATTCAAGCACATGTCATTTGAAAGAATTTAAGCAAACCATTACTTTCAGCCCTAAATTAAAATGCATTGCTTCCCTTTACAAACATGATAGAAGAGAAGCTTTCAACCCAACCATACATGTAGCATATATATTCTAAAAGAGTAAAAGATTACAAAAGTACTATTGAAAACATAGGATTAATGCCAGGACAAAATACTATACCAGCCTTCACAAACTCTGTCATTGTACATTGCGGCTCTCCCTTGACACCCTCATCTGTAACAGGGGTGTACATAAATACCAAACTTGAATTGATATCATTGACAGTCAGCTGATATTCCATCCCCTCAGCTCCATCAATTACTTCAGCATTCCCATTCCACCTCCGCCTTAACCATCTAGACTCAACAGGGGTTAGCTAAATCAGTAACATTTCTTATAGAGCAACTTATTAGAACTGAATGCATTTAGAATATTCATCCGCAAAGATAGATGCAGAAGTAAATAGGGTAAACAAACCTTGCAACACCTTTCCCAGGTGTTCCACCACACCAGGCAATTTCAGGAACTCCACTGAGTATGTTTCCTTCCACTAGTTCACCACTGACTGCCAGATTGATGACCTTTGGACATCCAGTACCTTATAAACAAGAAACTGATTGAGGAAAGGAACATATAGCCCCATTTTATAGATTTGATTTAAAGTGAAAAGGTGCATCAATTACACTAGGTAATCTCGCTAGCAGCAGAACAGCAAACAAATTATCACCCAAAAGAATATTAAAACACATCCCTAACAAGAATCTAAAATGCTGTGTGACAGATGAACTTTCTGAGTACTTTAACTGAAAGGGTTTCATAAATTTAAAACATGTATATTATACGATTATTTATAATTCTAAATGCAAACATGGCCTTATAAACATGACAAATCTTTCGTAACAAACATTATTTAATAAGGTGAGCCTTTAATATACCTGGAGAAACAGGTAAAGATACAGCGGAAATTGGCGGAAATTCTGCACCATTTAGTATCGGAGTGCATTCAACTTTCAAACATCTTCCAACATCCTCGCGTTTTGGCCAGTACACCTTATGTTTAGAAACAGGAAAAGTTTAGAGTTTGCAAAAAGGTTGCATAACAGCAAAACCATGCAACAATGATGGCACTCAGAATTTGTAAAATATAATAGCAGCATCATAAAGGTACAAGCGTTTATATACATGATAAGACCAAAAAATGTCAATTACACAAGATAAAATGTAAACTAGATGCTGGTGATTTTGCAAGCCATTAATGGGGCCTCGATTTCATGTCATGGGATTTGTGTTTTGAATTCCTTGTCCAAACGACATATAAACATATAATAGTAATTATTAATCACAACAGTTGTGTGCTTTCTTTAACAAGGAATAAGAGGCAAAAGTGGCCTTTTTACTGAGGTCAATTGTCCTCAAACTTAACAAGTACTTGCAGTACCAAGGTTATTTTGTCATCTCAACCTCATTCAATCAATACTGACCAAAATAGAGGAAGAGGAATGGAATTGTGATGAGTACAACCATGCAGCAAATATAAAATGTTGAAATATTCAGTTGCATGCACTGGGAGTGTTGACTACTCCCTCCATCCCATTGAGTTTGTCGTTGGAAAACCGTGTCCTCCTCACAGTCACGGTTCCCGAGTGACAAACTCCATGGGACAGAGGGAGTATAAGTGAAGTGCCCAACTTTCCCTGAGTTAAATTGGTTGCTGCAGGAACTCAATATAAACAGTAATTATTCCTTGGAGACAAACTAGAGGAGACATGGATGACTGTACAAAAGTCAAAAGCATGTTTTTGTCTTAAAGGAGTAATTATACCTCGCTTGATGCTTCAGGGATAGCAACAAAATCTGTTGGTGTTTTACCACCCAGAAACCATTGGTATTGGAGGACTAGCTCACCCTCGCCACCAAGATTTGTGAATCTAAAATGGCAATGGCATGGATCCTCTTCAAACGGATGGTCGACATAAGCTTTATTCACCATGTAATCTTGAGGCAGCTTATTATTCCATTGCTCAAGTAGGAAAGAAAATGTTGAATCTGTCCAGGCAACATAACCACACGCTTAGAGCTCTCAAGGACACAGAAATAAGGTAGAATAGAATAGATTTACAACTTCCGTCCACGCAATGCTTCAAGCTTTGGGAAATTGGAATGCAACAAATGAGGCGGAAAAAAAATGAAGGGAAACACCCACCAGTAATTTTAAAGAAAACCCAGTATACATGCCGGCTAATTTTTAACAAAAAAACATCATGCATTATTTATGAATTGGGAAGACATAATCAGTTTCATTTATGTCAGCATGAAGACAGCTCTAACCAAGCAATTGTTTTGATGAAATGAATAGCAGGATCATTCTTGATGAGGATAAAAAGAAAATGACAGTAAACAATCTTTCGTCTCCAGTAAAACCATACCAGCAGCAAGTTCAGGGGAGCAAAATTCCCAACCATCACGAATGCAAATAGCTGTATGAGCAGGATATTGCTTTGCTACCTCAGCCTCATTGGGGTCCAGATCTGCATTGGATACAAAGTTTAGAAATATGCAAGGTATCAAAGTAATCAAATATAACATTCCAGTTGCACCAAACAACTTGGTGTATCCCTCTATTAGAACACACGGTATAATAAAAATTACGCAGATATTTGGATCTTTAAAGGTAGACATTAGTACATTACTGCTGCTCATGCTCAAACACGTGGTATCATAGCAATTTTGCAGATAGTTGGAGCTTTGGAGTAGAGTAGTACACATTACTGATGCTCATGGTCATATATATGCATATAGCCACTAAAATTGTGCCCCCCCCCCCTGTTTTCAAATTTTTTTTTTTTTAAAAAAAAAAGCCACAGCAATGGTGTGTGACCTTTCTTATGCAAACATTAAGGTGTACTTAAAAACATAAAGGGTATAATATCTGGAAATATAAAATAATGAAATGTCTCAATGATTATCCTTTTCTCCCCATTAACACTGATCTGAATGGATTATATGCATAATAACCCCAAGTTTTTAAGGCATTCAGATGAATATTTCTCACTACAAATTCAGCAAATCAAGCAAAGTGAACAGCAGCAGAAAGATGATCAGACATACCTCGGTCATTGAACTTCTTCAAAGTAGGACCTATAAGCAGGATAGAAGCAGCTTCCAAGTGTGGCATCTCAAGTAGTGGATTCTCCTCAACACGTAAATGCTGTGGTCAGTTCAATATCCAGGGTGAGCATACTTTTCCAGATCCAGGCTATCTAGTTATATCAATATATTATTGATGAAATAACATGATTCTTCTACAGGAACTTCAGATTCTAATTGTTTGAACTCCATAACAGACTGGTAACATGTATTCATGAACAATTTCAATTGTTCCTTTCATGCATAGAAGTTGTCCATAACATCATACTAGTTCAAGAATAACAGAATTAGTTTTCATTCTAATAGTAGCCTACCCAACTAGCTTTAACCGTCATGTTCACCTTGCTACATAACATAGGGATAAATAGCCTGAAGTTTAAGGCCAACATAAAAGAGAGCATGGTTTTTGAGGCGTTGCGGCGTCCTGTGGTGCTGAGGGGTACTTCACAACACCTAGGCGCCTTCTAGGCAATATGGCGTAACTACAACCTTGTGGCGTCCTGCGGCGCCTGGGGTACACCACAACGCCTAGGTGACGCCTCAAAAACCATGAAAGAGAATTCTATATTTGTGGAAATAGTAGCTCGATAACAATAAAATGATGTAAATCATTCATGCCTACAAAGACTCAAAGGAGAAAACAAACCTCCAGAGAAGGCAAATGTGGAAATCCCTTCAAAGTTGATATTTTGTTTCTGCTAGCTGCTAACACCTATACAAAAAGACTCAAAGGATGTAAGGCCAACATTGAAGATTTTGAATATGTTAAAGGCAGAGAGAGAAAGATAAATAAAATAAAATAAAACAGTGTACTCACTTGAAGTCGAGGCTGTCGAGCCATACAGAGTGACTTCAGCCTGTTTTGAGCAATAGAAAGGAACTGTTGCAACGAGAGGTAAGTGGAAGGTATTAATCTATGTCAAAATATGTAAACTAACTGCTAAGATCAAGTCAGCAATAGCAGAATACCTCCAAGTTAGGAAGTTCCGGAAGGGTAGCAAGTGAAGTTATTTGATTTCCAGCAAGATAGAGTTGCTACATGGTATGGTGTAAACAAAAATAAGTGCATGTAAACCTTCTATAATCTTGATTGATATGATGGGGATAGCACAAACCTGGAGGACAATACAGTTCCCGAGAGGCTCAAACCCAGGGAGCTTAAAATCATTAAAACTCAAATCAAGAACCTGCAAGCATTACCACAAACATAAGCTATTAGACTACACATGGCATGGCACATGGTGTTGGAAAAAACAGAAAGATAATATCCTGATAACTAAATAAGAAATAAGACAAAACAAGGCATACCTTTACGCCCTTCAGAATTTCAATGCCCTCCAAACTTGATAAAAGGTTGTCCCTCAGATACACAAACTATAAATAAATAAAAAAATAGTCAGTAGACATTTCAAGTTATTGCACATTGGCAACTTATACAGGTTCTCTACTTCATGCATAGTACTTCCTAGGCTTTGCAACTTTGCAAGGTAAAATCAGCAGCCATGTGTTGTTCAGTTATAACCAAAAAACTCAAAGCAGAAAGAATTAGGAAACAGAAGGGAGGAAAGGAGGCTGGATAAAGTTTACCTCAAGAGTATGTGATAACCTCAGCTGCTTGAGACTACGAACTCGATGACCTCTTGAATCCAGCCTCTGCAGTACAGAAAAAGGTGTTGAGCAGACAAAACCCACCAAATCATTTTGTTACCTGGAATGCTAAAAGAAATGCAGAAGAGTCACACTAACCACTTCATCGCTAGCCTTCAAATCCACCTGTGGCAGCATCATGAACCTCGAATCACGGCTATCTGCGGTTGAGCTCTTCCGCCGATTAGACACAGCAGATGATGTTTGAGTACCCAGTTTCTTTGTGGCATTGCTTGTGACAGAACGTGGCGATGGCACAGAAGCACTGGAGGCCACTCTCCTGGTGCTGCCACTGCTACCATTGGAGCTCTCTGTCTTGGACTGGACCTTCTTCAGTGTTGAAGTTGGGGATGCCTTAACAGCAGGCTTCCTCACCGAATCAGCCCCCGTCCTCTCAACCAAAGACGTTTTCTTTTCCGCTGCTGGTTTTAAGCCAACAGCTGGAGCTGACACCGGTTTAGTCTTCTTTGCCCCATCCGACAGCGTAGGACTAGCCTTCTTACCAACAGCTGAGCTCCCATTGTCCTGTTGCTTCCCAGCAGTCCCCATGCTGCTTCGTCTCGGCACCGAACTGGCATTCAGCGACGAGGTAGACTTCATTGAGGAAGACCGAGACACGCCCACCTCCGTTGGAGCGGCACCATCAGCACGCTTTTTAATGGACGAAGCAGTCCCCAAGGCGAACCTGCCGGTGGGCGCCACTGGCCGTGGCTTCACCGGTTTAGCATCCGCCGGCTTCGAGGTGGCACCAGACGGAGCTTCCATTCCCCTCCAACAACAATGGGAACCTCAAGACGTTCCTTCACCCAAATCCGTCCTAGTCAAGCCCGGAGTCTCTCAATCATAGAAGGATGGTGACCTGGTTGACAAACAAGATAAGAGGAAAAAAAAATAGAGCACCTGAGTTAGTGGCATGGAGATGAATTATTGGCCGGACAGGGAGCCACTCATTAATCATGCAACAACCGCACAGCTTCCAGCAATGAGACATTTGTCTCTAGCATAGCAGAATAGCACTAGCATGAAACTACCAACAAAACTGTCAACGCCTCGGTGGAAGTTATTACTCACGGATTGGAAGGAATGATGGGGGCCGTGCAAGCACGATGTAATACCAAGGTCCGTACGAAATTCAAAGGTCGCAAGAGGATGCGCAGGAACCAGTTCAGTACATGAAAATAATAAATAAACTACAGAGCAGTCAGTGAACAGCAGTTTTGGCCGGAATTCAAAACGAAACGAAACGAAACGAAACTTCACCCTGGCGATTGGAGTCCCCCAACTCGAACCAAACGAACCCGAGAAGTGCCGGGTAAGGAAAAAAAAAAAACTCAAATCAGGCCCGAGGAAAATACGCTTGGCGGCGATTCTAATTTCTAAACCCTATCCCGCCCCGGCTGCACAATAAACCTGGGGGCATTTCGCGACTGTGGAACCGAAATCCCCGAGGGAAGCGCCACGGCGAGACTCCCGGCCCGGATAAACTCCGCCGGAACCCAGGCCGCAACCTCTTCCGGCAATATTCGCTCAGAAAACGCGGCATCCAGCCCACCCAAAAACAAAGAAAAAAAAACGCCAGAAATTCGGAGAAGAGAACCCGCCCAATGAATTAACAGCGCGGCGAGCACGGGGTATCCCACGGGCTCACCTCTGTGCGCGGTGGCGGCGGGCGGATGGACCCCAGCCCCGGCCCGGCCGGCCGTCGTAGGCTAGCCCGCCTCGCCCCGCGCGGCCACGCCTCCTCCGCCGCCCCGCGAGCACCAATGCGGTCACTGGTCAGTGACCGAGCCGAGAGCGCGGGGGCAGCGTGAGAGTGAGAGAGAAGGCGTGGTGTGGGGAGCCGGACAGACAGACAGGAGAAGGGGAGGGAAACGCATGGGGGAACGGAAGAGCGCCGGAGGAGTAGAGTATCCCAGGGGCAAGGGCGTGAGCGTGAACTTGGTGGCGTTTCAGGGGGGCTGGCCGCATAAACGCGAAAAAACACCGGCCGGCGTGAGGTCGTCCCGCCCCGCTTTCGCGGTTTGATTTGGGCCCGCCGCCGCCCGGCCGGCCCTCCTTGCCGCTTGCCGCACTCACGGCGTTTGCCCCTTACCTGACCGACGGCGGACGGAGCGACTGGTGGCTGCTGTGCGTGCGTCAGTGCGTGTGCTCCGTCACCGTCAGTCACGGCCTCACGCACGGGTGACTGGACTGGACCCGGCTTCTCCTGTACGTACTCCGCCAAGGCATGGAGGAGAGTAGCTGCAGCTTTTTTTTTTTTAGGCTTTTCATCTGAGTACAACTGTAGTATCTGCTTATAAACAACTCACACCAATCCAACCCGCACACGCCACACTCACACCACACGTACACAAGCAAAACTACAACTACAACAAAATTATTTAGAGAACTTACTATTTCCGGTGGGAAATTCCGTGTCGAGCAGCGCTCGAACACGGGACCGGCGGCTTCCACCACCGGAAGGCACGCCAACTGAGCTAGCGCTCGGTCCCCAGAGTAGCTGCAGCTGCCACAGAACGATCGGGCTGGATGCTAGTGCTAGCAAAACACGCTGCGGGCGTTGTGTTGTGTTCGTGGTGTCGTCATCGCTGGGGCCAGCACTGGGCTAGTACTGACCTGGCCGGGGTCCGGGGTCCGGGGTCACGGAAGCTCCGAGCAGGACAAACGCGGATCGGAGTCGGAGGTGCGGCTGCACAGTCACCGTCGACTCCGTCTGTCATCATGCCCAGGTGTGGGATCCCGTGGGTGCCGGTGGCCCACCTGGCAGCGAAACAAATGCCCCTACACGTACGTAACGCGCGGGCACGAGGCCTGATGGAGGCGGCGGCCGGCACGGCTGGCACGTACCTTCTGTTTTGGCCTTTTCTCCGCCACGTACCGTACGGGTACAGTCCGCTTGATCGCTGTTTGCTGTGGCACACATGGCGTGACGTTCCTCCGTGCCCACGCATCGGTGTGCGCCGCGACGGAGCAAACTAGTCGCTCGTCTTGGACAGGACAGGGAGGGAGTCAGGGACAGGTCCATGGGCTCCATCGGTGTGCGCGCGCCACACGAGTTGTTGGGTGGGTTCGGTTTTGGGTACGGGATTTTCTACGGCCTTCCAACAGTCAGTCATGCATGGTTTGCTTTCGTGTACTAAACCTGATCGGATTTACCGGCCGGACGGGAGCACGACTTGAGCCTGCATGATTGATTGTGATGCGAAGCAGCGGGGTGGGTGTAAGGTCGACGACGGTTGATGTTCCCACTCAGACTAGGGCTAGCACCAGCAGTGTCAACGGTCGGTTGGTGCGCTGTTAATTCCATCAGTTCACGTCACGTGAAAGAATACTAATACATTATTATTTTGTAATTAAAGCTCAGTTTGGTCCCTCAACTATGAAAAAAACGGTTGTTCTAGTCCTCAAACTTTCACAACCGGATCAATTTCATCCCTAAACTATGAAAACAATCGTTCTCGTCCTCAAACTTTCACAGCCGGCTCAATTTTGTCCCCTGGTCCGACGTGGAGCGCCACACTGGCTCGCTTCATCATTGCCCAGTTAGCTGGAATCAGTTTCTAAAAGCCCACAACTGATTTATTCTTATTCCAACTGGTTGCAACTAGTTGTAACTCTTCAATACAACATCTCACGAAGATGATTTTTTATAAAAATTGTAGATCTCGATAAGATCTACTCCCTCCATCCCTAAATAAGTGTCGCTTCACTTTCCGAGAAACAACAAAATTTGGTTATTCCACCTCTACAATTTTAATAAATAATAAATATCGTCGATTAGTATCATACTAATTAGTATCATCGGAAAGAACTTTGGATCTAGTTTTTTAACAAAATTATTTAGGGATATAAATATTGCACGTATTTTCTATAAATCAAGTCAAACTTTGTGGCACGCATCCCACGGCGACACTTATTTAGGGACAAGGGAGTGCATCTTTCTAGTTTTAATGTTTTTTATTTGAGGACGCTAAGATGCTTAAAAAAGTTAATATAAAATTTGAGCACCATAATAATTACGTGCTGCTGTTGTTGTTTCGAAAGTCTCTCAAAATTAAAAAACCACTTTTGAATGGTATAAAAAAAGTATATTTATTTGACTCATATAAAAATATATTAATTTTCTAATACGACAAACGATAGAACGCGATTATTTTGAAGTGATGATCTAAAAAAAATATATTAATTTTTTTTGACAAAACTTTCTAAATGAAAGTTGTAGAGCAGAAATAAATTAAATTACAAGCGAAGAATAGATAATTATTATGGTGCTAAAATTTTATATTAACTTTAGAAAGTTGTAGATCTTATCGAGATCTACAATTTTTATAAAAAATCATCTTCATCGAATGTTGTATTTAAGAGTTACAACTAGATGCAACCAGTTGTAATAAGAATAAATCGATTCTTGCGCTTTTCAAAAATTGATTCCAGCTGACTGGGTGATGACGAGGTGAGCCAGGGTGGCGCTCCACGTCGGACCAAGGACGAAATTGAGTCGGCTGCGAAAGCTTAAGGATGAGAACGGTTGTTTTCATAGTTTAGGGACGAAATTGAGCCGGTTGTGAAAGTTTAAGGATCGGAATAGCCATTTTCATAGTTCAGAAACCAAACTAAACTTTTAATGATAGTTCGAGGATAAATTTGGTTATTCCACCTTAGAAAATTATGTTTTTCTTACGGTTACGATTTTTAACTTCCAAATGACAAACCCCGTAAGAGAGAGAGAGTAGAGTGTCGAGTGAGCACCGAGCATTGCGTATGCACCCGCGAGCAAGAGATGTTTCTCGGAGATGATGGACGATCATCATGTCAGTTATTGTACGATGGACGAGAATGCCACGCGGATACTGCCTTTGTTTAGATTGAAAGTTTCTTTAACCGAACTCCCAAAATGCTAGAAGACTTTCGTTTGTATTTGGTAAATATTGTCCAATCGTGGACTAACTAGGTTTAAAAGATTCGTCTCGTGATTTACAACTAAACTGTGTAATTAGTTATTTTTTTACTAATATTTAATGCTCTATATATGCGGGTAAAAATTGATGTGATAGAGAGAGAGTAAAAAAAACTTACAATTTGGAGAGGAACTGAAAGGCCTCGAACGGTTGGGTTGGATCGATGCGATGCCCCCCGTTCCGATCCGTACCAGGACCTGAGTGCAGCTCTTCGAGGAGGGACGCCGAGTACTAACCGGCATAGCATTATTGTCACTTGTCAGTTCAACCACTGTTTTTTTTTGAAAGAGGGAGTTTTTCTCCCCATTCCTATGCACTGTGCACGGAAATACGGTGGGCACCGGGTTCGAACCCGGGTGGCCGAGCGCACGATTCGTGCTACTGGCCAAACGAGCTACTCGCTCGTTCCCCAGTTCAACCACTGTTGATTGTGCCCCCGACGGGCCGGACCTCCCTCTGCGCAGGTCGGTGCGCATGCAACACAATGCAGGCTCGGCAGCATCCACTGTTGAATCTAAAAGCAAGCGCACGGGCAGCGGGGGACCCGCTAGGCAGGCCCTGCGTTGCGAACCTGATGTTTCCGGAGGGGGCATTGCGCAAGATGCATGCCAACGGGCTACTACTACTCGGGAAGTAGTGGATCATGAATGGGATTGATCACCTCACTCGTTAATCCGTTTCTTAAGCTTAATGATGGTGCTACTACTACTACATACTCCTACTGTACTAAATAAATATCGGGTTGATTGATTAATTAGAGAGGCCTGCTAGGCACCTCCAGGTGCTTATCGAGGTGGTTGGTTGGTCGGTCGGTACCACCAAAGAAACAGATTAGCAGAGCACAGCTAGCAGGGCCGTCGGCATGCAGCCAGCGACGTGCCGGCGGACGCAACTCACAGAACTCTCGCCACCTTTCGCCTCACTTCCGCCCGCCCAGTTGCATGATCGCACAAGGCAGTCGCTGTACGCATGACTCGTGGGCCCTGGCCCCGCGTGTCATTGCCTCTGTCGCAGGGGGCGACTTCCAAATCCGTGGGAAACTCCGCCGACACAGTACGTTAGTCTACGTCACCATTTCCGTTTTATAGGAATCCAAGAGAAATAGAAACTGCCGTACTTACTACTGTATTACTAGATAATAATATGGGATATTGGATTCTCACATCATGTATAACTAGTAGGATGTCCCGCACAAGTAGAAATGTAAGAAGTTTATAATGGTCAAAACTATGAATTAGTAGATACATATATATGGATGTAGTAGGTCAATTGTGGAGGTTGTATCCATTGACATACATGATATAGATTATTTGAACTGACCATCACCCAAATCTCATCTACCCGAACCCCCACCCTTACTATACCTGAGGGTCATCCCCCTCCCAAAATTCTAGGAGTTTTCCTTCATAAAATTATGCATGTTTTGGAGGACCACATGTAATCCATGTGATATGCAGTTTTGCTAGTTTTTTTCTTACAAACAGGTTTTTACTTAGAAACGGTTTAAATTATCGAAATATATCCATGCGGGGTCTTGTTTTGAAGAGTTTATTGCGAGAATACCATGGTGCAATTGGATTTTAATTACGATACTTGGTTTAGGTGCTACGACTTTTTTCTATTTCAAAAGAAAAAGTTAGTGGGAGATAAATGAGTCTTAGTGGAGGTAACTCCTTTGATGATGTCAGCTGACATCACTTTTGTAGTCTCGACCAATCAGAAGCCAAAGAATTAGTTAATGGGGGTTAAAATTATAAGAGTTATAGATATCAAACTAAGCCGAGACCCATCCATCCAAACGGGACCTACATGGGTGATCGTTGGATACTCTACTTAATTCGGATCAGGATAATGGCCCCTTTGGCTCCTAGAAAAATCAAAGGAAAAACATAGGAATAGAATGCAAGTCCAATCCTACGAACAAACCAAGCCCTGGATGATTCCGTCGTTATCCTTTCAGGGCAGTTGGCAGCCTGACACCAGACACACACACAGGGAGAGAGAGACAGACGGCAGAAGAAAAGCAGCGGACGGCAGGGCTCGGCCCCACCATGGAGGCAAGTGTGGCGATGGCTTCGGCGGCATTCTTGAGCCCCGCGCGGATGGTGGCTCGAAGGTGAAGGCGCTGAGAGCGGAGCATGGCTCCAGCATGGATCCGGCCGATCACGGAGAGCAGAGCAGGCAGCGGGCAGATCGCTGCTGTGGCGTCAGCGCCGGCGGTGCTTGGCTCCGACGCGGATTCAGCCGGGTGCAAAGAGCGGAGCAGGGCAGCGGCCACCGTGCCCGCGGCCCGCGGGTGAGGAAGCATGATGTCTCTCCTTGATTTGCCTCGGACTTCGGTCACAACATGAGCTCCCACCGGATTTTTCCGTTCCTGCGGTCTTGTGAGCGACGAATCCTTCCTCTGGAATTGATCATGTGGTTTCCTGCGTGAGCCAAAAGGGTGCTGACATCAGCGAAACCATAGGAATCGATTCCTATAGTTTTCCTATGATTCCCTGTGAGCCAAAGGGGGCCTAAGTGGGCAAGAGTCAAGCGACCAATCGATCGTTGTGTGTACTGGTACTAGTACTAATCACTTATCTACACGAACTAATTAATGGTCCCTCATCAGGGACTATCATGTCTCCGCCTCTGTACTAGCATTGGCTGTGACTCGTCATCATGTCTGTCTCACCCGTTGGCACATAAATATCCGAATATATCACAAGCGGTTGGATAGATCGAAAGACCACCACCACCTAGACGTGCAGTGCTTTATGCTTTGGTCGAGGCATTGCTGATGTCATCAGCAACTTCCTTGTGCGCTATGTATGACGACTGCACGTAGTACGCTGGGTGGACTTTTTTTTTTTAAAAAAAAAGATGATGTGTTTCTTTTTATTCATTCAGTGGGGTCTACCGTCTACACAATGGTAATAACAAACTACTCCTACGTACTAGCTTTTAAATGTTTACAAAAGTTGCTGCCGCACGCGTGAATAAAAAAATAATAATCTGCGAGTACGTAAATCATAGCCGCAGGGGTACGGCAGTCCATGGCACATTCATGCATCAGGTACACGCAGTGCTCTACAGTTTCGCACGTCACCTGGAAATTGATGCTCCGAATTAACAGTTCGGACTACTCAATAATCCAACGACCTACTATCTCGCTCATCTGGCCAAGCCTCAAAGGCCGATCGAAACAAAGCCGAGTACACACTGTGCCTGCGTGTGTTGTATCCTGATCGAGTCCTCACTGTTTTTATAGCGGCTGCTACATAAAACTGGACGACAGCTGATAGCTGCCATCACGCGGCAGGATGCTCAAGTACGGCCAATCGAGGTACCGGAGTAGGCGTCGATCGCTGTCCGGACGTGGAGTGTCCAACAATCCCGGGACGAGAGCCTGTTAAAAAAAAGCAAAGCATCATCATTTCCGCTATCATCACTCCTCCAGAGCAGGTTTTCCACCTTGGAAATGGAAACCCCACAGCACACGGTCACAGCATGTGTCTGTCCTGTAGTTGTAGCCACCGAGCCATCATAATATCCAATATTTATGACTTCAAAATTATTTGTTAAAAAATACATTTCGTAATAAATTTAATAGTATTTATTTGATATCATAAAATATTGATATTTTTATTTAATCAAACTTGATATACTAAACTATGATATTATACTATAATTGCATGTTTTTTGGCTTGGCAGAAAGAATATAGCAGGGTCTTTTTTTTATAAATCGAAGCATACAATGCCAAAAAAAGCACACAAAAACAAATCGGGAGCATCTTGGAGCTGGAGCTAGCATCGCATCTCGATCATCAGGCTCAAAATAAAAAGGTACTAGAGTAGGAAAGTGGATTGGACGGCCCCAAGGAGACAAGCAAAAGAAGTGAAGTAAAAAAAAAAAAAACCTACTTTACTCAAATAAAGATCTCAGTCCCCTTTTAAGAAAGAGAAAGAGAAATAGAGAGAGACACTCGATCGATCTAGAAGCAACAAAGAGAGAAAAAAGTTGGAGAGATACGTAAATCTAGCTAGAGATAAAGGATTGTGATAATGGTTAATCAATCTCGACTATCCTTTCTCATTAGCGAAAGTGGAGAAAATGTGAGACGTACTGGTAGGCGGCTGGTATCCATCAGCCACAACACACAAACCTGTCGCTTCTATTCCATCTCAGGGACAGGGCAGGGCCAAACTAAAGTAGATCTTTTTTTTTTTGAAAAGGGAATATATTAAATATATCTCAGCCTCTGCATCGATTGATGCATATAGCTGTTCATTATTACAAATCCGACAAAACGTTCCAAGGAATCTCAAAAATAAAGGTTTGAGCCGTAACACCCACGAAGATTAAAGATAGAAAAACTAGATAGCAATCCTATTGCTAAATCTCCAGCCGTGTCTTGCAAACACCTGAAGCGCGGCCGTCTCATAATCCTACACTCTATCGTCATGGAGTGGCGATTCTCCTCATTTTGAAGTAGTGACTAATATCAGGTATAGTATGTCGCTCTGAAGATAACCTGCAAATACGATGGTGCCATGACCTTATCAAACACAATCTCATTACGGGTACGCCAAAGCGCCCAACAAATAGCACTTGCCCCCACCAGATGCTGAGATTTGAGAACTTTACTCAATCCTTCCACCCAACTTGTAAACATATTATGTACACTATTTGGAGGATTAAGATTGAAAGTGACCTGTACAATTCTCCACGTGAATTTTGCATACTGACAATCGAAGAATAAATGTTGAATAGTTTCTTGAGACGAACAGAAACAACATTTCATATCTCCATGCCATTGTCGTCGAGCTAGATTATCAGCTAGATTATCTTTAGTTAATATGACACCCTTGTACAAATACCACACCTCGCAAAAAATAAAATAAAAAATAAAAGAGATCCAAGATTATTTATATATATTGTTTCTATTCTAGTAGATGGGACGCGACTTTGCCGTGAGTTGGACGTCGCAGCGACCACCGTCGTCGTGTCGCAAACCTGCTTAACCTACCAATGCTCATGTACGTGCACGATGCACTAGCAAATAGGAGGAGTATTTTGTAGCTGTGAGACCTCTTGTTTTGGTTTTTGTAGGCGTGACCACTAGCTCGATCACGTAGGCAGGATACCCCTGTTAGTTGTCACGCATGCATGTGATTGGCTGGCCTGCAACTGACACAATCAGATGTTTTCGTTTTAATCAAACTACTTATTTTTTTATAAAAAATAGTGCAAGAATCTTGTGGTTCACAAATAATTGGCCATCGAGGGCGATAGTAGCTGGACCTATATTGTTTGGCAATATGTGCGCGCTTAATCGGGCGGCCTTGTTATGCATGTTTGTTGTATGGGCATGGCGACGAAAATATCAAACGAGCACATCAATATCATTGGCACTGTCTGTCGACCACCTTATTATAGTTCACATCACAAGTCTTGAGTGGGCCACCATTTGTCTTCGGTGTCATTTCTAGCCCAATGCAGGCCCAACAGGACTGTTGGTGTCTGTGTTTCCTGTACTACTCCCGGAATCCCAGGTTCTTTCACAAGAAGCCCTCACCTCTTCACTGTGTCAAAAAAAAAAAAAAGCCCTCACCTCTTGACAGGTTCTTTCACCCACCTAATACAGCTTTCTCGATGATGGTCAGAGCGAACCAGTTGCCAATATCTCAGTGCCTGATCTTGTTGACCTGGAGTGGAAAGATTTGTATGATCCGCAATCCATCCATCTTGGTGATTTGGGACAACTCCAATGCTTGGCCCCTGCCGATTTTCTTGTGTATATGGGCAACACGACGATAGAATGATCGTACGTGATGCTCTGAAGCTGTTTGCAGCGATTTCAGGACCTCAGCAGTCTTAAATTCGCCCTCACGTATGATACGGTGGGTGAAAATCCTTTTGGTTTGGTCGTTTGGGCACCAGAGCTCTGATGGAGTGATGGGGGTAACTTGCTACCAAGATATAAGCTGTTATTTATGGCATAGCTAACTTCGAGTTAAAGAGGTTTTTTTTAGAAGGGGCGGCAAAAGCTTTGCCGCAATTTTATTAGACGATAGAAAAGAAAAGTGTTACAAAAACTTTACAAAAGCATGGCAAGGGTTACATGAACCGCATGCCCACTGCTACTGAAAGGAATAAAAACGACGTCTGAAAAACAGCTGAAAAAACGTAAAAGCATTTGTATTCGATTAAGTCTAATTTTAGGTAGAACAAAATGGAGACCAAGGAAAGGAGTTTCTTTTGTGAAATGGATACAGTTGGGTCCTAGGCTCGGCTATATATAATCCGTTGTTTACATATGAAAGCTTCAAGTTCTTTATATGAGTTAGGCGGAATAGCCAAATTCATCCTCAAGCTATCGTCGAAAGCTCAATTTGGCCCCTGAAACTACGAAAACGGCCGTTTTAGTCCTCAAACTTTCACAGTCGGCTCAATTTCATCCCTAAACTATGAAAATGACCGTTCTTATCCTCAAACTTTCGCAGCCGGCTCAATTTCGTCCTTGGTCTGATGTGGAGCACCATGCTGGCTCTCCTCGTCATCGCTCAGTCAGCTGGAATCAATTTCTAAAAGCCTGCAACTGATTTATTCTTATTCCAACTAGTTGCAACTAGTTGTAACTTTTCAATACAACATCCGACGAAGAAAATTTTTGTAATTTGATTCTTTGTTAGAAAATTAATATAATTTTTGTAGATCTATCGCTTCAAAATAATTGCGTTAAAAACTGTAGCACCATAATAATCGTGTTTTTATCGTTTGCCGCATTAGAAAATTAAAATATTTATATATGGAGTTAAATGAATATATTTTTTATACTTTTTATACCGTCTCAAAAGTGGGTTTATAATTTCGAGAGATGCTTGCAGACACAACAGCTAAATCAAATTACAAGCATCAGCAGATAATTATTATAGTGCTAAAATTTTATATTAACTTTTTAAGCATCTTAACGTCCTCAAATAAAAAACATTAAAACTAGAAAGTTGTAGATCTTATCGAGGTCTACAATTTTTATACAAAAATCATCTTCATCGGATGTTATATTAAAGAGCTATAACTAGTTGCAACCAGATAGAATAAGAATAAATCAGTTGCAGGCTTTTAGAAACTGATTCCAGCTGATTGGGCGATGAAGAGGCGAGCCAACGTGGCGCTCCATATCGGACCAGGGACGAAATTGAGCCGACTGTGGAAAGTTTGAGGATGAGAACGGTTCTTTTCATAGTTTAGGGACGAATTTGAGCCGGCCAAGAAAGTTTGAGGACTAAAACGGCCGTTTTAGGTACTTCGAGGACCAAACCGAAGCTTTCGACGATAGTTCAAGGACCAAATTGGCTATTCCACCTATGAGTTATGTAACCTTGAACTCTAACGTTGCTAGCAGCAAGATGCTGCTGAAATAAAATTGTTTCTTATAAAAAAAGTGCTTGCTTTATAAGATTATATCCTTGCATTTGTCTGCTGCAGAGTGAAGACACGGACATTTACTGATCTTGCTCGGGAGGGTAAACTAAATTATCCACTGCTGTAGATAAGAGGCTATTTTTTTTACAGAGATTAATTTTGATCCAAACATCTTGTTGCAGTAGCCCACATCCGAACTCCACTGCGCGCCCCTACTGCCCCACTAGCCACTCGGTTTTGAGTTTTGACTACGCTGAGATCGCAAGTTTTCTTTTTCTTTCATATACTACCATGTTAATTGGCACACCACTTCGAACCCAAGCTATTCTTTCTTCAAAACAAGATTACCTCATTGTCTCCTTATTTGTGTGTGTTTGCCTGTTTGGACACGCAGGCGTGTGTGCGTGTGGTCAATAAATACAGCCTTGTCGGCCTTTAGACTTTGGGCTTGGGCTTCTTTCAGAAAGAAGCGCCCTCACCTCCTTACCTTACTTTACTGGTCAGTGGGTCGGTTGGCCGACACATTTCATTTTGTTTTTCTTTGCCTCTCCAAAATGATTTACAGCTTCACAAAAGAACAAGCAGGGTCAAGATCAGTATACACATGGTACCGTGGTTGCGAAGTTAAAAAAGCAACTTAGAATTTCGGATAAACTTTGCGCTGCATTAACTTGGATGCCGACCCAACAGAGAATTGGGGAATGGATTTGGTCACCAAAAAATTAATCTACTAGTGTTCTACCTTGAAACCAAACCGAATTCTTTTTTAGAAGTGAAGCTTTTTCTGACATCTACGACATGCGACCACACGCAGCCTGGAAAATAGACTAGATAAACTATATAATGACTAATTAGCAAGATGTGCACTTGAGCAGGTATATATATAACACATATAAAGGGAGAAAGACTTCAATTTAAAGAAGAGCAGGTTCAGAAAGACACACTGGTAACTGCCGTCCTCCCTCTTGTAACGACAGAACAACAAAGTTCCCCACACCACCACCCCCCTTTCCCTCGACACTTGAGCACGGTACCTCCTAGCAAATAGCAACACACACAACTGTGATGCTCAGCATTGATCATGTCGTCGCTGATCACTATACCGATTCTATTGATGTACACACATCATGAGAAGACAATCAGACAACAGACAGGACACATGTTTTAGCTTCCCCTGACTCGACTACCTCTTGTTAGTTTCAAAATGCACAGCATAATGTAGTCATGTTTATGCAATTCGAAAGCCCATATCTCAACATTGTACTTCACCAGGTATCTATTAATCCGTGCACCAAAGGATAACATTGTTCTTCACCAGGTATCTATTAATCCTGGCATAAAAGGATTTGGGCTAGTAGGCTCCCACACAAAAGTTGCAAACTCTGATGTTTTAACACATCACAATGTGACATAAAGCAATTGGCACATAACTCAGAGGATGGTGAACTTGACAGTTGATGGGATCTTGGGCCTCAAGTTTGTCAATGCAACACCCCTTGCATGGTAGCACCTCACATGGTCTTCAGCCTCCTCTCTGTTCCAGCCCATGTTGCCAGGTTGAAGATGCCGCCTGTGCGTGTCGATAGCCAGCGTCCTGAGCGCTGGCGAACTCTGCAGGAGGAAAAATGTTAATTCCATCAGCTCCGGCTCCCCGCTGAACCCACCAATGATGATGCTCTGGAGCTTCTTCATCAAGCAATTCTCTGGCCATTGGATCATCAGGCTATTCGGTGGTGAAGTTGGCAGGTTGCTGTAAGCCTCGACGTGCAGCTCCTTGACTGAAGGTGTGGCAATGAGGAGGTAAGCCAGTGAGCTTATATGCTCATTCCATGGTGTCTTGAGGAGCAGCACGATTCGGTTCAGGGCCCCAAACCAACGATTGTGCTGTACACCTTGGACCTGGGTACAAGTGGCGGCATGAAGAGGCGAAGGAAACTCCAAGAAGAGCTGCTTGAGGTTGGGGAGGGCTCCAGCATCGCCGACGCAGTCAAGTGGGCATTCGTTCGCCATGCAGAGCAAGATCTTGAGCTTCACGATGGCTGGTGTGCGGCTGTACTTGATGTTGACTTTGTGACCTTTGTACACCAAGTGGACCAGGGTGCTTGATTGTATTGTTATGCTCTTCAAGTTACGACATTTACCAACATCGAGCAAGCGCAGACGGGCGTGCGACATGTTCACATGGACAAGCTGCTGACACTTCTGAAGATAGAGAGCGATGAGTGTGCCACAAGTGGAGAGGATGTTCGCAACACCACCGTCATCCACTGCGACGCGGGTGAGGTGAAGATACGTCAGTTTTGCCAGGCCCTCGAGGTTCCTTTGTGGTGCCACAGTGAGACCAACTTTGTACAGGATTAGCATTTGCAGATGACCGCCAGCGAAGCGCCAGTGGGGGAAGTCGTAAGGTGCCCCCACGTGCTCGCTGCAGTAGTTGGCGAGCCAAAAGCCAAGGTGTTGTGTCCCGGACGCTGCCGCGAACTCCATAACTTGGTCTAGCTCGGCGGTGTTGCAGCAGCCTTTGAGCGGGAGACCGAACATGATTTGCTTGACCCCTACGCCACAGTGGTGACGCAGGACAGATCTCACCACGCCGGCGAGCCAGGCCGCCTGCACGCTCAAATTCAAAGCATCCGCACCCTCGTCCTCGCCCTTGACTTTCAGGTTGATGTTGGATGGAAGTAGGCGGAGGCTGGGCATGTACTTCCACAAGTGCCTCCACCTCGTTGAGACACCGCCAGTGATCACGGCGTCGCGGATCGTCAGCCGGGAGATAATTCCTATCAGGATATCGTCCGGCAGAAAATTGATGTGGCCGTGATTCTCTGCACACAATGCCTTCATTGGCCGGTCGCTATGCTCAAATTGGCTGCATCTTGCCATCGTAGCAAGCTTAGCTCAGGAAGCAGGGATGAACTTGCGAGAGGGAACCAACCTCTAGGACGCGCGCCTTGTGCCGTCCTGCATTATATATAGACATATAAATGAGTTTTACTCAGCTTCGCGCGACTAATTTCTTGCATATAATAAAAAAATTATAATTCAAATCAAACTGAAAAGGGTTGGGAATTTGGGTCTAGGGTTTGGAGGGTGGGGTTGACGGGCTTACCTGAAGTTGCGAGACTGCCGGGCTTAGAAGGATCGGCGGGACAGCCGCCGGCACGGCGGTGGTGGCAGACGGTGGGCGTGACGGCGGGGAGCGGGGGGCCGCTCGCCTGGGTTCGGGGACGGTGGTTGGGCAGTGCAGGCGGGGGCGTTGAGCTCCGAAGAGGTTAGCTTCGGCTTGCGTTGGAGGGCGGAACCATCGCCGGAACCGGGTAGGGCGGCAGTGGTGGCGGCGGCGAGGTCGGCCGTCGCTGTGCGCCCGCGCCCGCGCCCGCGCCGCGAGAAATCACGAGGGAGAAGCGGGCGACCGAGGTTCAGAAGACACACAACTACCCAAGACAGAAACTGGGGTTTCCTTCCTTGTGTTTTTTTTTTTTTTTTGAGAGGGGTTTCCTTCCTTGTGTGTGCAGACAAGCCTGGAGTGGGCCACCATTTGTTTTTGGTGAGAATTCGGTGCCATTTGTAGCCCAGTGCAGGCCCAGCAGGGCCGTTGGCGTCTTGCATGCTGCCAGTGTCCACTTTCTTCCAGTTTCAGAAGAAGCTCTCACCTCTTACTAGTCAGAGTGATCAGTTGGCTTACACATTTTTTTTTAAAAAAAAATTTTACCTCTCCAAAATGATTTACAGATTCACGAAAGAGCAAGCAGGATCAGGTTCAGTACACAGTGCACCTGTACCGTGGTTCTTTAGTAAAAAAGCAACATGAATTTTGGATAAACTTGCGTGGCCTGAGCTCGGGTGGCAATCCATGGAGTGGGGAAGTGGATTAGGTTTTAGCCTTTTAGGTCACTATAAAAGTTTAACCTAGCGTTCTACTTAAAACCACAACTATTTTCTTTTTTTTTTCTGTCAGAAAATGATTTTTTTCCTGACATATACAGCATACTACCGCAAGCAGCCTGAAAATAGACTTGATAAACTTTTAAGGACTAATTAACAAGATACGCAGGACTAATT
This sequence comes from Chrysopogon serrulatus, assembly GCA_015844335.1. NCBI lineage: Eukaryota > Viridiplantae > Streptophyta > Magnoliopsida > Poales > Poaceae > Chrysopogon > Chrysopogon serrulatus. Next base: position 170,992 of record JADLZL010003514.1, on the reverse strand, counting down.
AACAAGATATGTACTTGAGCATTTATAACAACACATATAAAGGTAACAAGACTTTAAGCCAGCAAAGCAGGTTCACAAATCACAGACACACCGCTAGTCGTCGTTCTCCCTCTTGTGATGACAGAACAATAAACACTGCCCCTTTGCCCCCTCTACAATTGAGCATGCTACCTCGGTACTCGTTACTCCCTCTGTCCTTGAAAGTTTTAACTTAGAGTTGTCTTAAGTTAATTTTTTAAACTTTGACCAAATTTTAGAAAAAACACTAAGATTTATGACATCAAATTAGTATCATTAGATTTATCATTTAATATATTTTTACAAGGTACTTATTTTATGTCATAGATATTGATGATCTTTTCTATAAAATTGGTCAAATTTTTAAAAAATTTAACCGCCACAGATTCTAGAAGTTGAAGCTTTTAGGGACAAAGGAGTACCTCCTAACAATAGCAACACACACAATTGTCACAACATGAGACGACAATCAGACAACAGACAAGACACATGCTTTAGCTTCCTTTGACTCGATAACACTGTTCTTCACCATATTAATACCTGTTAGTTTCAAATTGCACAATGTTAACATTGGATTTTGGTAAAGGTCAATGACAGGTGGGCCGATTCGGCAAGGTATATGAGAAAGCAGGGATTCAACGCGTTCGGCAAATGGGTGTGCGGTCGGCTAACTTTGAGCTATTCGGCAAGCGTGCATACGACCGGCTCGGGTCGCTCGGCAAGTGGTCACGCTGCGTGCGGTTATCTTCAAACACAATAGCTCTATTCGGGAAGCAAGGTGACTGACTTTAAAGGAAAGAAACGTGACAATTCCGAGAAGAATAAAGATGACGGCTTTGTGCTTGCCTAAATATCTTTGTAATCGTATTTGTTTAGGACTTATGCTTGTCCAGGGTATAAATATAAACCCTCGACCATTGTAGGAGACACAATCAAATCAATACAACAGGCCCCGTGCCAATTTTCGAGTCCCTTTTGTCGTGTCGTCGAGTTCTTCGAGAGGAGTCATCGATCCGTCGACCTCCGTAAGTTCCGCAACCTTGCTATCATGTCTAGTATCATGCGGTGGATTTAGATGTTGATGCAAGTAGTCTTGTTCGTCTCGACCGGATGGCCGTGCGGCGGCAGCGCCCGCTTGATGATCGTGAAGTCTTTGCTTATGCTCTGTTTATCTCGACTAGATGGCCGTGCGGCAAAGTCCCGCTTGATAGCTTAGCGAGGCAAGATAGTTATCGAGTCTTTGTTTATGCTTTGTTTATCTCGACTAGATGGCCGTGCGGCAGGCGTCCGCTTGATAGCTTAGCGAAGCAAGGATTAGTTATCGGCTCTATTAGATTTGGCAAGATCTAGTAGATTCATTAAGTTACCATGTGTTGCATATGTCTAGTGCTTTTAATTATTTGTAACACTTTTTTGCCCGATCTAGATTGATTAGTTTCGGCTCCATACTTTTATAGATCTATTCGCTCTTTAACGTTCTTATTCTTTTATTTTCATGATAAATAGATCATATGTTCAAGTGGCCGAATTAGATCAATCTAGATTGTTACATGTTGCGGGTTCTTGCACGTTAGAAACGTTTAGATCTTGATAGGATTGAGTGTCGTGCGGCAGATGCAAGTTCTTGATGGATTTATTCGTGATAGTTTGTTAGTTCCTTCTTCATGGACCCCGAGTCGGCTGAATTGCTGAGCTTGGTTATGCTTCAACTTGTAGTTAATTTTCACTTGTTCAAACATGTCTTCTCATGCATGCGTATTCGGCAATCAATGCTTTACGTATTTTGTCTTCATATTAGCCGAATGAATCACATGCATAATTGGCAGACAGCTTCTATAGCTGTATGTCGTCGTAAGTGGCTTCAGGGCCGTATATACGGAACTGTCTGGTCTCATCCGGCACGTTCCGATTTTATATTTAACAATCTTTTGTCCCTTGTCAGTTTTCAGGTCAAATTGACTGGCACGCTTCCGGATCTCTAAACCGTGCGGCTGTCCGATTGAAGCCACGCTTTTTAGCTTGCTGTGTGTGAGGCACGGGGAATCACGTTTCGTGTCAACACACTTTTTGCAGCCGGTGGGACCACGTTGCTCAAGATGTCGACATCAACAACAATCACGTTCGGATGTGACTTTGGATGAACTGCCTCAAGATGTAACGAGTTGGTGCAACAAGCATGTAATCAGTTTCAGCAGAAGTGTTTGATGTCCTTCTCCAAGAACAAGAGCAATAAGATCATCCAAAAGCAATCGTTGCCAAGGGTTCTTCTTCCGCATCAGTCTGATTACACCGAAGAAGAAGAAGCTCGGAAGGTGTCGGAGTTGGTTCACAAAGCTTTGGGAGAAACTATTACAAATCATAACACAGCCTTCTTGAACACTTTTCGTGCTATCATGGTTAGTACCTTCGGCCCAACGGCTGATAAGTATTTTGAGGAGAATGCAGGCCCAATTCGTGGACCAACGCTTTTCAATTCACCAAAATACCAAGAAAAACCTGAGGGAGGTGAAGGAGCATCTGGTTCAAATAAAGATGGACTAATCCTTAATGAAAAACAGCAGCCTCCTACTTATGGTCAGGTAACATTTGGTACGACAGAAGATGTACCACAATCAGCTTTCAAGGTATCTCCAGCATCGAACAGACTGCAGAGAAACATGTATGGAGATGGGTACCAAGAATTTACTGATTACACCGCTCTAGATGCTCTGCCAAATCCAGGATACAGGAGCGCATCAGGAATGCCTTCTGGAAGACAGACACGTGGAACCCCAAAATCGGATGTTGATATCATCATGCATAGGATGGCTGATATGATGCAAAGATCGCCTCGGCCTAAAGCCAAAGAATCAATCTTATTCATACAAGTCTCCTTATCCAGAATGGTACAATAGAGTCGCACTTCCTCCAAGGGTGAAACCTCCGACAGACTTGACTAAGTTTTCTGGTCAAGATGATACTAGCACCGTGGAACATATCGGTCGGTACTTGATGCAACTTGGGGAAGCATCCACGGATGAAGCTTGGAGGATTCGGTATTTTCCCTTGTCCCTCACAGGGCCAGCTTTCTCATGGTTTACCTCATTGCCAGCCCATTCCATTGGTACGTGGGCAGAGCTGGAGCAGAAGTTCCATGCATACTTCTTCACCGGCACTAATGAAAAGAAGCTGGTCGACCTCATGAGTCTGAGACAGAGAGCTAATGAAACACCACAGGAGTATCTTCGCAGATTTAGAGAGACCAAGAACCTTTGTTATTCATTGAACCTACCAGATGATCAGTTGCCTGGGATGGCGATAGCGAGCATGCGGCCGAATGTCGAGAAAAAAAGCTGTTCGGCATGGAATTTGATGATCTTGGTCAACTTTCACAACGACTGGCTGCTATGAGTAATCAAGCTCAGGGGTTCAAGAGAGACAACCGCTTCCAAAAGGGGAACATTGCTAGTGAAATGTATCAAAGTTTCCTGGAAGAAGCAGATGAGTATGATGATGATGATGAGATAGCTGCAGCTGAATTGACTTGGGCGAAGGAACCTACTCAGGTTAGCCAGCGTTGGTTGAGGCAACAAAAGGGAACTTATGACTTTGACGTCTCCAAATCAGACAAGCTCTTTGATTTGTTGGTAAGGGAAGGACGCATCAAACTGCCAGATGGACATCCTATGCTTTGCGACCGAGGGAGTGAAAGACAAGAAATATTGTGGCTATCATAACACTAATTCTCACTCCATCAATGACTGCCGGGTGTTCAGGGTTCGGATTCAGAAGGCTATTCAAGAGGGACATCTGAAGTTTGATGGCAAAATGAAGGTTGATGGTCAGCCTTTCCCTCAGAACATGATCTCTTTCTCCATAAGTATGATTTCTGCAGACGATCCCAAAGGGAAAGGTAAGATGAAGGTGTTAACCTCTGACAGAGCAAAGAAGAACGGTGCTGTCGACCCTAATCAGCAGATTACAACTGAGGAGCTGAAAGAGAAAGTTCGGTTCAAGAATAGCCGAACCGAAAAAGGTGAAACTTCTAAACCTAGGGCCACATCACGTATTCTGCTAAATAAGTGGCAAAGGCAACAAGAACGAGAGTACTCTGAAGAACAGAGGTTTATAGAGGAACGTCGGAGATACGAAGAAGAGGTATACTGCAGGGAGCAAGAAGAGCATATGAGAGAGATGGAGCAGTCTCATTGGGGGTGTTCATTCTTTAAACATTGTTGGAATGAGGGCTTGAAGTTGCCTGCTAGAAATAATTGCCCTGAATGCAGCGATCAGTATTTCGGGTACAGGCAATCTCGAGTCAACCGCCGTCCAGTCCATGAGAGACTTGGAATTCAATTTCCTGAGGACAATCGGCGTATAAAAATAAATGACTTCGGTCATCAAAGAAAGAGGTTCGCAGATCAGCACTGGGTTCATCCTGAAGAGTATAATGAGGAAAGAGGCACTCGTGAGTATAGATGGCAGAAAGGGCAGTGGTGCCCTCCAGGGTTGAGGAAAAGTCAGAAGAGAAGAGTGCAGCGGTTGAGAAACAAAGAGCTGGAGCAGGCTGCTGCAGAAGAAAGGAAAGAATGGCGTCCAAAGAAGAAACATGATGAGAAAGGTCCTTCGGGCGATGCATGCATGGCTTTCTTCCTCCCATCAGAATTTATAGCTCCCGACAATCAAGAAGTACATGAAGAGGTTTATTCTGATTTTGATGAAAGTGAGTTTCAAGACTTAATGGCTCAGCTTGTATTGACACGACAAGCAACATTTGACAAGCCAGCCAAACATCGTCACTTGAAACCGCTTTACGTGAAAGGGTACGTCAATGGGAAGCCTCTGACCAAAATGTTTGTTGATGGAGGAGCTGCTATCAATATAATGCCATATTCCACGTTCAGAAAACTTGGAATGACGGGTGAAGATTTGTTAAAAACCGACATGGTCCTTAGAGACTTTGCTGGCAATCCTTCTGACACTCGAGGAGCTGTGCATGTTGAGTTGATGATTGGGTCTAAAACCTTGATCACTACGTTTTTCGTCATTGATGGCAAGGGGCATACAGTTTGCTTCTTGGGAGAGACTGGGATCCATGCTAATTGCTGTATTCTTTCAACCATGCACCGATTTCTCATTCAATGGATAGGAGACGATGTAGAAATTATACATGCTGATGATTCGGTAAGTGTGGCTGCTTCGGAACCAGCTTACTGGGAATATGATGGTGTTGATTGTTTCTCTGGCAAAGTATGGGGAGAAGGTCCTGTCAATGTGTTTAACAAGGACCAACAGCCGATCCAAGCAGTCGGCTCCAACAGCAATTTTTAATGGGTAACCCGATTGATGGCAACAAAGGAAAGTTGGGACACGGTTTTATGTCGGCCGACAAGCTAGAAGAGATAAATGTTAGTGATGATTCCAAATCAAGGCCGATGTACATCAGTGCAAATTTGAGTCCAGAATATAGAGAACAATTAGTAAGTCTTCTTAAAGAATTTAAAGATTGCTTTGCTTGGGATTATACAGAGATGCCTGGACTGGATCGTTCCATTGTTGAACATCGATTACCTATCAAGTCAGGGTATCGACCCTATAAACAACCTCCGAGGAAAATTTATAAAGAGGAGGTATTGGCCGATGTGAAGAAGGAGATTGAAAGGTTACTGGAAGCAAACTTCATTCGGCCATGCAGGTACGCAGATTGGATTTCAAACATAGTTCCTGTTTACAAGAAGAATGGAAAGATGAGAGTCTGTATAGATTTCAGAGATCTCAACAAGGCCACTCCAATGGATGGGTATCCAATGCCAGTTGCCGATTTGTTAGTAGATGCAGCAGCCGGGTATGAAGTTATCAGCTTTATGGATGGAAATGCTGGCTATAATCAGATCTTCATGGCAATAGAAGACATTTCAAAAACGGCTTTTAGATGCCCTGGTCACATTGGCTTATTTGAATGGATTGTAATGACGTTCGGGTTAAAGAATGCTGGTGCAACTTATCATAGAGCTATGAATTACATCTTTCATGAGTTGATCGGCAAGGTGGTGGAGATTTATATTGATGACGTGGTGGTCAAGTCTAGAAATCATAAAGAGCATTTAGCCGATTTGAAGAAGACTCGAATGCACTAGAAAACATGGTTTGAAAATGAATCCAAATAAGTGTGCTTTTCGGAGTATCACCGGTGAGTTTCGGGATTTCTTGTTCATAAAGGAGGGATTGAAGTTGGAAAAAGAGCATGGAAGCAATAGACAAGGTTGTCCCTCCAACTAATCTCACGGAGTTCTGATCCTTTGCTTGGTAAAATTAATTTTGTAAGAAGATTTATATCCAATTTGTCAGAAAGAGTCTTGCCTTTCTCTCCACTTCTGAAGCTCAAGAAAGATCAAAAGTTTGTATGGGGTGATGTACAACAAGAGGCTTTTGATGAAATCAAAGAATATATGAAGGCACCACCAGTGTTGGTACCTCCACAACTTGACAAGCCTTTCAAATTGTACGTGGCGGCCGATAATCTAACAATAGGGTCGGCCCTCATGCAAGAGTTTGAGGGAAAGGAGAGAGTGATAGCTTACCTTAGCCGAAAACTATTGGATCCGAAAACAAGATATTCGCTCGGAGAAACCGTGCTTGTGTGTGTATTACTCATGTACCAAGTTTCAAAGACTACCGTTAAATGCCGAATGTGTGGTAGTTTCTAATTTTGATGTAATAAAACATATGCTATCAATGCCAATTTTAAATGGAAGGATTGGCAAGTGGATTTTTGCTTTATCGAGTTTGATTTAAGATATGAATCGGCAAAAAAGCAAGAAAGGGTCAAATTATTGCCGATTTTATTACACAACATCGTGATCTTTCTATTGAGATGATCAGCATTGTGCCCTGGGCTTTATTCTTCGATGGTTCATCCCTGTTTGCAAAGGTGGTGGTGCTGGTATTCTCTTAATTTCTCCACAGGGAGCAACTTTTGAGTATGCTATTCCCATTGAATTTTATGTTACTAACAATCAAGCGGAGTATGAAGCAATTGCTTAGAGGGCTTCGGCTTCTCATAGAAGTGAAAGCCGTTCTTTGAGATCTTTGGGGATTCTGAGCTAGTGATTAACCAGTTAACCGGCCAATATGAATGCAAGAGTGATGTGTTGAGAAAATATTATGAAGAATGCCGGGAACTTTTGAAAAGCTTTCGTAGTAACCTTGCATCATATCCCTAGGGGGCACAATGAGGAAGCAAATAGGTTGGCTCAAACTGCCTCGGATACCGAGAAAAATCAAGAAATCCTCACTATAGATGAAGATGTTTCGAATGCTGAGCAAGTGGTTGATGATTGGAGATGCGAAATCATCGAATATCTAAGAAATCCATCACGAGAGTTTCCCCGAAAGCTCGGGTATAAAGCCCTCAAATTCGTACTTCTTGATGATCACTTATACTACAAGTCTATAGATGGAGTATTGCTTAAATGTTTGAGTCAAGAAGAGGATAGAAAGGTGATGTATGAGGTGCATGAAGGATTATGCGGTGCGCATCAGTCGACTTACCGAATGAAGTGGATAATTCGGAGAACTGGTTATTTTTGGCCAACCATGCTTTGGAGGATTGCTTTGAATACTATAAGGGATGTCACGATTGTCAAAAGTTCGGCAATATTCAAAAGGCTCCGGCATATCATTTATGAACCCAATAATCAAACCTTGGCCATTCGGAGGATGGGGCATAGATTTAATTGGTCAAATTCATCCTCCTTCAAGCAAAGGACATAAGTTTGTGCTCTTGGCCACGGATTATTTTACCAAGTGGGTCGAAGCTATTCCGTTGAAGAAAGTCACGTCGAAAAATATGATCGGTTTCGTTAAAGAGCATATAATTTATAGGTTTGGAATTCCTCAAACTATAACGACCGATCAAGGGACTCGGTTTACTTCTTCGAAGTTTTGTGACTTTCTTGAAGACATGGGAATTAAGTTGTATAATTCTTCTCCTTATTATGCACAAGCCAATGGTCAAGCGAAGCATCAAATAAGATTATGATTAAGATCATTCAAAAGAAGATTGATGAGAAGCCAAAAAAGATGGCATTTGGTTCTTAATGAAGCATTGTGGGCTTACCGAATGGCTTGTCACGGGTCGACTCAAACATCTCCCTATGAGTTAGTTTATGGGCATCATCTTTGTGTTACCTTGGGAGTTGCAAACGGGTTCAAGACGAGTTATGTTACAAAAGGATTTGGAAAAAGGAGATTATACAAATTTGATGATAGATGAACCGAGGATTTGCATCCGATTCGTCTCAAGGCACTTGGAAAACATTGAGAAAAACAAAGTACGTATTGCCAAATACTACAATAAGAGGGTCAAGATAAAGCAATTCACAGAAGGCGATCTGGTTTGGAAGACTATACTGCCGATTGGATCAAAAGACAGAGCATTCGGCAAATGGTCTCCGAATTGGGAAGGACCCTTTCGGGTAGAAAGATGTGTGCCTGGCAATGCATATATTTTGAAGACTTTGTTTGGAGAAGAATTCGCCAGAGCTATCAATGGAAGATATCTTAAAAAATACTACCCTAGTGTTGAGGTTGATTCATAGAAAAAATCTGAAACCAAACAAATAGATGGAGGAAACATCGCCTTGAGCACAAAATTGTGAAACCAAAATAGCCGATACAATTCGTGTCGCCTTTAGTCCAAAATATAATCGAATGATCTTATGTTGACTTCAACGCCTCGATTGTTTCGTTTATCGGGAAAAAGAAAAAAATGGAGATCCCGGATGATACTTTGCTTTCGGTGGCGCGTCAAATCGTTTGTGGCGCAGGACTAAGATCCAATCGACTAAAGTGATATCACCGCATTCGAAAATCATTCAGAGCTGCTTTGATTCGGAAAGAATACTGAAGATATCTATCTGACAATCAACACAAGATCAAATGGACACATTTTTTGGAAGATGATTTCAATATTCAAAAAACAGTCCCTAATTACAAACTACTCCCCGGAACAACTTATTGAGAACAGATTAGAGATTGGTGGATTCGGCAAGGGCGGTAGCATGGTCCCCGTAGAGCTCCAGCTGCTCCTCGATATCCTCCACCTCGTGAGGATGACCTCCTGCAAAGCCAACGGCTTGAAAAGAGTAATCCTCATTGGTGCGGGAGGACATCGCCGCCAGGCCAAGGGAGACGCCAAGGTGAACGCCTTGGATGATGGCCTGATCAACACGACCATCAATGGCATCCAGGCGTGCCTCAAGGGTCTCTCCCTGGGCATTCACCTTGTCGGTTGCCCATGTTGCTGCTGCCTTCAACCGATCGTTCTCCGCAGAGAGTGCTGACAGATGAAAGGTTGATTAGTACAGTAGAGATGATAAACAGATTGAAATCAATGACTAACGAACCCGGTGATAGCATCGCAAAAACTGCTTTTGCTGGTCTTCCCATTCGGCTTGTGCAATGCCGAATTGCTTGAGACCTCGCCAAGCTCGTTCCGGCTTCGTCCCTCTCCTTGCGGAAAACAGGCGCCTCCTCGTGAACATACTGAGGCTCCTCTTTCTCCGGCTCTGCTGGACCCCAAGGGTTAGGGTTGTAGGAGTTGCCGGAGTCGGAAGAGCTTGAGGAGCTCGAGGAACCGGCAACCGACACCGGTTGGCTGGAGGTGCCCGGTTGGGTCACCACCATTGGGGGCAGCAGATGGTATTGCCCCGTGATGACTCACGGCCTGAGAAAGACGAAGGACCGAAAGATTAGAAGATGAACAGTGAACAAGAACACGCAGAGACGGCAGATTAATCTTACCCATGGCGTTGCCGGCGTCGCACCCTGCTCCCTTCTGCCTCTCCCTCAGCAGGGCGCTTCCCATGGTCACCGGCACTCGACATTGGTGATGTGGAGGTGGGGTTTTCTTCCTAGTGGTTTCGGCGAGAAGGTGAGAGGATGATGATGAATACTAACCGGCGATGGTGGTAGAAGCCGGAAGAGGGCTTTATTTATAGGCTAAAATGGAGTTCGTGGCGCACGACTCGGGGTATACCAAACGATGAAGTAGGGTTTACTCCTCTTTCGGGCCGTTACCGGGCTGGGCCAAGCTCAGTTAAATCAAAAACGACGGTTCAGAGGAATCGGCTAGTCCCCTAATCGGGAAGTTCAGAATGATGGCCGTCTGTCTACTCGGGAAGCCTAAGGGCATTCGGTTTTGTCACTGATCAGATTGAAATGAAAGAAACCGAAGTCATCACAGGGAATGCGAGTGTTAAAAGAGATACAGTATATAAATGCATTACAGGCCAGTGTTTCAGTTGCCTAGGAACAGCTTAATGGCATCTATGGCATCATTCCCCGATTTGGCTAACTTCTTCCAAAGACTTTGTTGTCATCATCCTCGAGCTCGGATTTTGGTAAGCCGAGTCTTGATCTGCTGGTTCTCCTTGATGACGTAAGCTATCTTCATCCTGGCTGCATCTATGGAGTTTGGTAGATTAGCAATCTTATCTTTGTGGGACCGGATGTTAGCATTCAGCTGAATTAATCGAGCTTCCAGTCTGGCCTTCTCTTCCTCCATAGTCGCCAGTTCAGGCTCCAGAATTGCCAAAGTTTGTTTAGCAGCCTGAATCTGGGAATGCAACTCCTTGACTTGTTGCTTTTTCATCAGTTTGTCATCTTGCAGAGCGGCTTTGGAGGCTATATTTTTGTTTGCTCTCCTAACCTTACCAACATGGTCATCAAGATGAGTTGCAGATTCTAAAGGAGCCCTGAGAGCTTGAGGAATTTCTTGATAAATAAGCTCAAAGAGGTCCCTTATCTGGTCTGCATCCTGAACCAGAGTGTTGGTATCTTTGGTTAACAGAAGAGCAATTTCTTTCAGGCGAGCCTGACTCTCTGCTGACAACTGCTGCTGGGATGTGGCTTCTTCATCGTCTTCATTGATGTACTCTTCAATTGTGAAAGAGTAGCTGACAGTCGGCTTGGCATCATCCTTTGAGAAAGGAAAACCATTAACCGATTGATCAGAGTTATTTGGGAGGTCAATGAAATAAAGGGTTACCTTTTATGCGTAAAACCTCTTCAGTGATTCCTATCCCCGACTTGATTGAGGGATCAGTTGGATGCCCGAGGATGATGAGCTTGAAGCTTGATGGGGAAATGATTCTTCTGTCATCCCATCCAAAAAATCATCTGAGAATGATTAATGGATGCAATTAGTAAAGTTGACAAAAGAAAAATAAGAAGGTACATGAAGAGCTATTACCAATGTGACCAATAGCTCCCTGAATTTCTGCATTATCAACAGAAGCATGAGGAGGAGATTCTTCTGCCATTTTATCCAAGGAATGATCTGCTTCTATAGCAAAATTAGTTCATCTGATACAAAGAAAGGGGGCAATCGGCTAAAAAAGTAGTACCTATGTGGCCAGTGGTTTCTTGAACTTCTACGTCTTCTTCTTGGGTTTCTACATTTTCAGGTGCCTGAGAAGATGTTTCAGTAATTCTAGGCACATTGGCTGATCTTGAGGGCCTGATCGTGGGCTGTAAAAAGAAAAAAATAATGGATAAATAAGCTCCATCATGGTTCAAAACAAAACCCGACTGTAGTATACCTTGGGAGAGAGTTTAGCCTTCTTGGATCTTGTTCTCCTGGCACATTAATATCTCTACTTGATCCAATAGTTTTCCTCTTGCCTTCCTTTCTTGAGGGAGGCGTGCCCAGAGAGTCGCCGGTATTTTCATGAAGGTTGCCAAGGATGGAGCGTCAAAACCTAAAAGCGTGGATGGGTCCAAATTGGTAATATTGGACTACTTGACAAGAAGGGGTAGGCTCAGGATCCTGCAGAAGACAATACAATACCCAAATTAAGAACAAAATCAGAAAAAGAGGTAATTGTAAGCATGAAGAAAGTTACCTCACTGTCAGAATCAAATTGAGCATGCAAATCCTGACATAGAGGGTGCACTGCATGTTAAAAATGTGGGAACGCCACTCTTGCCACCAAGAGGAGAACAGGGGATGAGCAAAGATCTATCAGTCCTAGAGGTAAAGGCATGAATTCTGGCGCATCCCATCCAAGCTTAAAGACTTTCTTGGCTTCTATTTCATCTCCTACCCTCTCCCCGGGCCTTATAATGGTGGAGAAGAACAATCTTGGGGGCAACTGCCCTACGCCTAACTGTCTGGGTGACATGTTTGGGTTATAAAATTCATAAGAGGGATTCAAAGAACCTCTCATGATGAAACTTCTGGGCGTAACACGTGGGGTTTAATGAAAGAATTGAAGATTTTTGTAGCAACCATGTCCGAAAGCGGCCCAGATTCATAACTGAATTTGCAAGGCAAGGTCGAGTGTCACTTTCTCTATAAGGAAGCCATATCACATGATTGAAGCCTTTGAAGAACAACTTGAAAAGATGGCCGAGGTCTATGTCAATGGTAATGGCAGCCGCTTTGCTTCTCCATAAGTTTGACAAGGCTTTCTCTTTCACTTGGCCGTCCTCATCATCATTGACGTAAGGAAAGCCCAAGGTGTTAAGGTCCACGGAGACTATCTGGTGCATGTACAATTGTAACCACATCCGCACAAACCACCAGGGACCGTTTACACAATGAATTTCTCCAGATTGGCGCATCTGAACAATGATCTGATGCATCATGTGATAGACGGCTCCCGTGAGATATTTGCCCGCAGGAATTAAAATTCCTGCAGCCCAGCTCCTCGGCCATTACCATGTGGTTAAGAGTTGGCTCATTGGATTTGCCACGTAAAAAAAAAACCTGCAGAGCCACATGTTCGGGAAGGCTTTGTATTTCTTGTTGTCGACCGATCCCGTGGACAGGTAAGTCAAGATGTATTTGGTCCACCCGCTTCCCGATTTGACCGCCTTCTCGTTCTTTGTTGTTCTTGTACTTGGAGGGGTATACTTGGCGCCGTTACATTGAGGCCCGTCATCATGAAGATATCGGTCAAAGTGAAAGACATCGGGCCATGGCCGAAGATGAAAGAATTGGTAGCATCGCACCCCGAAGTGGGAAGTCTGCTATCAAGAGAGAGTCATTCCCGGGTGTCACCGACAAAGATAATTCTAGGCAATGCTGAATGTCCCGAGAATCCCAAAGTGACTACTTTGCTCTTATTCAACATTCTCTCGTACCACTTCCGCCACCCGAAAATCGGAGGGAAAGGCCAGGTTTTGAAAGTGTTTGGCCATCTGTTCGGGGAGCAACTCCGGATTTGAAAGGGATCCTCGAGGTCTCCTTCTCCACAAACTCAATTGGATTGGGATCTCCCATCGGACCCAAGAAGTACGAATCGGGGTTCGCAGCGTAGGGGGGATCGAGAATCATATCCTTGTACTCCTTCAAAAGGTGATACAGCCAAAGAAGAATCAAAAGGTGAAAAAAGCAACGAGAAGATTGCCGAATACATGAAAAGAATTAGGGATTACCTCTGGAACCCCATCCTGAGTCGCCATTGAGAGCTAGAATTGAGTTTGAATCTAGGGCGGAAAAGTTGGATTGTGAGTAGCGGCCGCGGATTTGAACAGTGTTGACCTAAATGAAAAAAAAGAGTTTGTGGTCAATTTCGAAACAAAATCACTTTTATCCCGAAATTGAGGGGGCATGTGTTAACACCGGATTTTGGTAAAGGTCAATGACAAAATGGCCGATTCGGCAAGGTATATGAGAAAGCGAGGATTCAACGCGTTCGGCAAATGGGTGTGCGGTCGGCTAACTTTGAGCTATTCGGCAAGCGTGCATACGACTGGCTCGGTCGTTCGGCAAGTGGTCACGCGCGTGCGGTTATCTTCAAACACAATAGCTCTATTCGGGAAGCAAGGTGACTGACTTTAAAGGAAAGAAACGTGACAATTCCGAGAAGAATAAAGATGACGGCTTTGTGCTTGCCTAAATATCTTTGTAATCGTATTTGTTTAGGACTTATGCTTGTCCAGGGTATAAATATAAACCCTCGACCATTGTAGGAGACACAATCAAATCAATACAACCGGCCCCGTGCCAATTTTCGAGTCCCTTTTGTCGTGTCGTCGAGTTCTTCGAGAGGAGTCATCGATCCGTCGACCTCCGTAAGTTCCGGCAACCTTGCTATCATGTCTAGTATCATGCGGTGGATTTAGATGTTGATGCAAGTAGTCTTGTTCGCCTCGATTTGGATGGCCGTGCGGCGGCCGCCCGCTTGATGATCGTGAAGTCTTTGCTTATGCTCGCTTTATCTCGACTAGATGGCCGTGCGGCGGCAAAGCGCCCGCTTGATAGCTTAGCGAGGCAAGATAGTTATCGAGTCTTTGTTTATGCTTTGTTTATCTCGACTAGATGGCCGTGCGGGCAAAGCGCCCGCTTGATAGCTTAGCGAAGCAAGGATTAGTTATCGGCTCTATTAGATTTGGCAAGATCTAGTAGATTCATTAAGTTACCATGTGTTGCATGTGTCTAGTGCTTTTAATTATTTGTAACACTTTTTTGCCCGATCTAGATTGATTAGTTTCGGCTCCATACTTTTATAGATCTATTCGCTCTTTAACGTTCTTATTCTTTTATTTTCATGATAAATAGATCATATGTTCAAGTAGCCGAATTAGATCAATCTAGATTGTTACATGTTGTGGGTTCTTGCACGTTAGAAACGTTTAGATCTTGATAGGATTGAGTGTCGTGCGGCAGATGCAAGTTCTTGATGGATTTATTCGTGATAGTTTGTTAGTTCCTTCTTCATGGACCCCGAGTCGGCTGAATTGCTGAGCTTGGTTATGCTTCAACTTGTAGTTAATTTTCATTTGTTCAAACATGTCTTCTCATGCATGCGTATTCGGCAATCAATGCTTTACGTATTTTGTCTTCATATTAGCCGAATGAATCACATGCATAATTGGCGCATGCTTCTATAGCTGTATGTCGTAAATGGTGGCTTCCGGGGGGCGTATATACGGAACTGCTGCGGTCTCATCCGCACGTTCCGATTTTATATTTAACAATCTTTTGTCCCTTGTCGGTTTTTCAGTCAAATTGATCGGCACGCTTCGGATCTCTAAACCGTGCGGTTGTCCGATTGAAGCCATGCTTTTTCGGCTTGCTGTGTGTGAGGCACGGGGAATCACGTTTCGTGTCAACACACAACATAATGTAGTCATATTTATATGCAAAATACAAAGGCCCTCTAATAATTTCAATAATACGCATCTTCCAAATATGAAACCCACCATGACATATCTCAACATTGTTCTTCACTGTACTATCTATTAATCCCGGCACAAAAGGATAACATTGTTCTTCACCGGTATCTATTAATCCCGGAACAAAAGGATAACATTGTTCTTCACCATATTAATCCCGTCACAAAAGGATTTATGCTAGTAGGTTCGCAATCCAAAGTTGTAAACTCCAATGTTTTACAACATCAACAGAAAAGGGGTAACTGCATAAACAATTGGCACATTACATAACTCGAGGGATGGTGAACTTGACAAGGTAGATGGGATCTTGGGCACCAAGTTTGTCCACGCAACACCTCTTGCGTAGTAGCACCTCACATGGTCTTCCACCTCCTCTCTCTTCCAGCCTGCCTCCTCTCTGTTCCAGCCCCTGTAGCTAGGTCGAAGATGCCGCCTGTGTGTGTCGATGGCCAACGCCCGGAGTCTTTGGCGACCTCTGTAGGAGGAAAAAAATGTTAATTCCATCAGCTCCGGCTCCCCGCCCGAACCCACCAATGATGATGCTCGGGAGCCTCTTCATCAAACAATGCTCGCCATTGGATCATCAGGCTATTCGGTGGTGACGTTGGCGGGTTGTTTGTAAGCCTCGACGCCAAGCTCCTTGGACCGAAGGTGTGGCAACGAGGAGGTAAGCCACTGAGTTGATATGCTCCTTCCGTGGCGTCTTGAGGAGCAAATGATTCGGTTCAGGCCCCCAAACCAACAATTGTCTTTGTACACCTTGAGCCGGGTACAAGTGGCGGCATGCGAGGCGAAGGGAACTCTAAGAAGAGTTGCTTGAGGTTGGGGAGGGCTCCAAAGACTTTGCCAACACGGTGAAGTGGGCATTCGCTCACCATGCAAACAATATTCTGAAGTTTCAGGATGGCCGGGCGTGTGGCTGTACTTGATGTCAACTTTGTGACCTGTGTACCCCAACCGGGTCGGGGTGCTTGATTGTATTCTTATGCTCTCCAAGTTACCACATTTATCAACATCGAGCACACGCAGGCAGGCGTGCGAGATGTTCACGTGGACAAGCTGCTGACACTTCAAGATAGAGGGTGGTGAGCGCGCCACAAGTGGAGAGGATGTTTGCAGCACCACCGTCATCCACTGCGACGCAGGTGAGGCTAAGATAGGTCAGTTGTGCCAGGCCCTCGAGGTTCCTATGCGGTGCCACGGTGAGACCAACGCACAACAGGATTAGGCTTTGCAGATGACCACCAGTGAAGCGCCAGTGGGGGAAGTCATAAGGTGGCCCCGCGTGTTCGCTGCAGTGGTCGGTGAGCAAAAAGCAAAGGTGCCGTGTCCCGGCCGCTGCCACGAATTCCATAACTTGGTCCAGGTCAGCACTGTGGCAGCAGCCTGTGAGCGGGAGGCTGAACCATAATTTCTTGACCCCTATACCATAGTGGTGGCGCAGGACAGATCTCACCACTCCGGTCGACCAGGCCGCCACCTGCTTGCTCAAATTCCAAGGGTCCTCACCCTCACCTTTCAGACTGATGCAAGACCGAAGGTAGAGGCTGGAGATGAACTTCCACAAGTGCCTCCACCTCGTCGAGACACCACTGGTGACCACGGCATCACGGATTGGGAGCCGGGAGATTATCCGTATCAGGATGTCGTCCGGCAGCAAATGTAACACCCGGTGTTACGTTAGCCTAAACCTGCCATGTCATCATCATCATTGCATAAGCATTTATCATTAGAAAACTCTAATATGAAGGACTAAAATGAGTTTATCATTTTCTAGGGTTTGTTTGCGCTCTTTTGTATTGCATGTGTATGTATACATCATTTAAATTCCACCCACATGTTTGATTTGGTTTATAAAAAAGCAATCAACTAAAATCAATCGTGATGCTTGCAAGTGTTTGGCTAACCCAGACTTACACCTTAACCAAGTTTTACAAGTCAAATGATGCAAAAGCAAGAATCAAAATTGAATTGAATCCGAATCCCAAACCCTAACCCCTAGTTGGTTAAGTGTTGGAATTCGAATTTCATTTTCAATTTTGGTGAGCTAACCATGATCAATTTTCTAAATAAAAGTTGCTAACCAATGGTACCATTTCAAAGTATGAAGTTTGTACTTTGAAAGTGTGCTATTGGTTGGGTTTGAAAAGTACCACAACACCCTTAATTAATTGCCCAAAAGATCAATTTGAAATTCCTTTTCAAAAACCCTAATTTTCAAAGTGTTTTTGCCCCTTTTTCAATTTCATCTCAAAATATTCAAAATTTGGGAAAACTACAAAAATACAGTTTGTGCATCTCTTTGAGCTCTACAACTTTGGTATATAAAGTTTTTCAAGTTTTTGAATAAAATTTGAACTAATTTTAAAAGTTCTTCACATTGGGAATAGTCCCCTTTTTGAGTTTTAAACTACAATTCAAAAATTATTCAATTTCAGGAAACTTTCTATATGAAAGTTGTATATCTTGAAAAATGGAACAACTTTTATTTTTGGATATTTTCATCTTTTATTCAAAATTTTAAAGTAATTTTAAAATCCCAAAAATTAGAATTTAAGCCCTTTTCAAATTTAAACTGTAGTTTCAAAAATATTTAGAATTGAACTGAGCTTCTTTAACCAAAGTTGTAGAGCATAAAAATTTGAGCAACTTATATTTTTTGGAGTTTTTCCAGTGCAGTTCAAAATTTGAGAATAATTTTGCAAAAAAAAAAAAAAGGGTGAGGTGGCAAGTTGCTACAGTAACAGGGGAGGGAGAAATTCCTTTTCTCCTTCACCCATGCCGGCCGGCTGGCCAACCGCCGCCGTGGCCATTCCGGCGAATTCGGGGTTTTGCGCGCGCCCAACCACATCACCGTGCTCGCGAAGAGTCCGGCTACCCGTCACCCCCGCCCTTGCCCTTTATAACCGATCCCTGGCCGTCGTCGTCATCTCTTTCTTCTTCCCTGTGCCGCCGCCGTCATCCTTGGTCGCCGGCCAAATTGACGCTCCATGTTTCATTATCATCGACAATACTGCAGCCACTGCTCCGCCACGTAATTGCGCGCTTACCGAGCTTCCTATTGTTTCCTCTAGCTGTCGGAGCTAGCCGCGGTGCCGCTCCTCTTCTCTAGCGCCGGCCAGGGCGCCGCCGTGGGAGCTTCGCACGCAGCTAGGCTTCTCCGATGAGTTCCCCGCCAAACCAACTCCACTAGAAACTTCGTCCCGGGTCGGTGATCACCATCGGCTCGCTCTCGAGCTCGTTACAGTGCGGGACACGCCGGAACGCAGCGTCGCCGTCGATGCGCTCTCCGATTCTCGCCGCCGAGAGCTCCGCCTCGCCAACGGCCAGCCTCCGTCATTCCTCCGGCCAAATCAACCCCACCACTCACTTCGCCTAGCCTCCGTGAAGCTTACCAACCCATCAATTCCATCGCTACCGCCTCCACCGCGCGGAACGCCGCCGTGCCGCGCAGCGCCGCACCGCCGCTCCACCATGGCCGCCGCCCGCGTCTTCTTTGTGTGCCACCCCGGCCGTCCAACGCCCCCAGCGAGGCTCGCAAGACCGCGGGGGTCACGGTGGTGACCTTCCCGGCAGCCGCGACCTCGCCGGGCGGCGAAGCTCGGCCGTGCACCCCGGCCCGGCAGCCGCTGGGTCAAGACCGGGGCGCTACGGGTTGACCCCCCGCCCCGGCGTCGGTGGCGTAGGTAGAGGAGAGGCGAGTGAGGAAAGGAGAGAGAAAGGGAGGCCGGGCCGCAGCCAGGCCAGGCCGCTGTTGGGCCGGTTTGGGCCGTGGCCTGTGCGGTGGGGAAAAGAAAAGGTTTTTCTTTTTTCTAAATTCTTTTTCTAAAGCTGATTTTCATATTTTTGCAATTAAATATTCTGGGCAACTAAAAATATAACAAAAATATATATGTGATCCTCATGAGCTGTAGTTTCATAGAAAAATATGTGTTCAGCATGTTAAGTAATTTTGTCATGTTTAATAATTCCATGCTTTAATTAAGAAATGCTTGGACTATGATTTTTGTAGGCTGTTTTATGTATCCAAAAATCATGAAAAATTAGGGTTAAGCTTTTCATGTCAACATTGACCTCCAATAAAATTTGTGCACTGTTTTGAGCAACTTTGCTTTTATAACTAATTTTCACCTTATTTAAAGCCTGTGAAAATGATTAATAAAGTAACCATTATTTAATTAGTTTTCTAATTTAATTGTTGAGTGATTTGTGCCATTATGTGAAGCCCAGGGATCAGCAAACTATCTTGGTCCATGACATGTTTATGTATAGCCTAGAAATAGAATTGCTCACATGCTTAATAAATATTAAAGTGCTTAAGGAAATAATAATAGGATTCACTTAGGGTTGATTTCCTTTTTGGGTATTACTTGAAGACCATGAATCATAAACCCTCCCAATGGTTCATGGCTTGTTTGTGTAGTGTTAGTAAGTAGTCATCATCACATGTGTAGTAATAGCTAATTACTTATTAAGTTTAATTAGCGGCTTTCAACAACTGTAAAAATGTTTAATAAATTAGTAATCAACCTTAATCACCATAGGTTTGATTGACTTTGGGATTGAGTGATGACCCTAGGTCATTAACCCTAAATGACCTTCGGCATTTTATATTGCTTGCGTATCGTTAGTCCATCGTCGTCGGTGTTAATGATGATCTCTTAGCATCATTATACCATGAAGGAAAGTTGTACTCAAGATAATAATAAGTTGAGTTGTTCCATCCATATTGCATCATCTCGCATCATATCATGTCATTAAACATGCATCATTCCTTTACGTATAGTTTACGCGTGAGAGCGATGGTTTGCGATGGTCAAGTTTCAAAGAAGATCCGCGGTGATCCAACCCTGACGAGGTGAATCCACAAAGATGCCGGTGTCAAAGATTAACAGCTAACCTTCCCTGCAACGCAGGCAAGCCCCGGATACATTAAACCCTTTCTTGAATTTCGAAAGTTCTTTATAATTTTATGTTGATGATGTGATGCATTAGGTAACAGGAATTGTGTGATATCCTAATTTGATGCATTTACCGTACCTTGATATAGTATCCCTGAAACCTGTTTTGATTTGAAAATATTTAGTATATGCTTAGTCTTGCTGATAGCATAGCCTTTGCAAATAAAATGTTTTCAAAGTTTGAAAACAATATCCCCGTTGAGGGCAATTACGAAAAACTGATGTTGCTTATTGTTTATCCTTTACTTCGATCGGGTCAAGGATACTCAATAAGAACATGATGATGAGTAAATTGAGACGCCGGTGGAGTGACTTGCATCGGGAAGGGCTAGTGCCCCGGTGTAGTGTCGTCCCACTTGTGTCGGTTAAGGACCGTCCCGTTGTTTGGCGCCGGGATCATGAGGTTATTGGATAGTACTAGTCGCATGCTAATGGCGGTAAGTTCCACTTGGACTATTCGTTACTAGAACGGACAAGAGGCGTGTACCCATCCTACGATGCGCACCGCCGAAGTGACCGAGCGGCCGTAGAGAGGTGGAGTACTTGTACACCCGCTTCTGGTGTGTGAAGAAATCCGAGCGTTGAGTTGATGTATGTAAGATGGTCGGTCATGCATACATCGTGTGGCTAGGAAGCCCCGGCCGGGTATATAAAGCGATTCGAATCGTCGTGTGCTCCACGATATGGGAGCTGTGATCCGAGTCCCGGCATCGTAGTAATGATGAAAGATGATGAGGTTGGAAAGTTTTGAAATCAAGATCTTGTTTGACAAGTGTTTGCTCTAGTCTAGGATAATCTAGATGGATAACTTAAAGCTTAATGAAAATATCGATAAGAATGAATAGTAAGGATCAACATTAGTCGCTTTTCATAAAAAGGTGTCCTCGATTCTTGCTAAAGTCTTACCTTGATTCCTATCAACCAAATTCCTGAGTCTTCTCCCCTCTTTTTCCGTCGGGTAAGTCTTGCGGAGTACTTTTGTACTCGGGGTTTGTTTGACCCCCATTGCGGTGTTGACTAGTGTTGTTGACTTTGGTCATACCAAAGGGCTTGGCATGATCGAATATCTTCCGTCTACAAAGTTTTTTTCTCGCTTCCGCAAACCCGTTAAGTTTTGTTTAATCAAACTCGATCAAGTGTTGTAATCTTCTTTTGTAAATCTTCCGCTACTCTGTTATGTTTGTATAAATGGTTGTAATACCGCAAGTTCTTTGTAAGAAGTGGATCCCGGAGGATCGTAGTGTCATCGGGGTTTCACCCGACGTAACTTTTCCGCTTATGTGGTACACAAGTATGGCTGACAGAGGTCTTAGGGACAATGTCAGGTGCTTGTGGGCCATATAATTTAGAAGGTTCTGCCACAGCAAATTGATGTGGCCGTGATCCTCTGCAAGCAGCGCCTTCATTGGCCGGTCGCTATGCTCAAATTGAGTGCGTCTTGCCATTGCGGCGAGCTAAGCTTAGTGACAAGGGATGATCCAAATGGGGAACCAGCCTCTCGGACGCGGACCTCGTGCCGTCCTGCATTATATATATAACATATATAAAACATCTTCACGCTGACCGGTTTCTTGCATACAAGAAGCTGAATTGGGGATGGGGATTTGGGTTTAGGGTTTGGGGGTCTGGGGTTTACAGGCTTACCTGAAGCTGCGAGACTGCCGGGCTAAGACGGATTGCCGGGAGAGTCTCCGCCCCGGCGTGGTGGTGGTGCACTTGTGGGCGGGATGGCGGGGCAAGCGGGGGCGCCGCCAGGGGGGGGGAGACGGCCGTTGGGTAGGCGGTGGGGGGACGTTGAGCTCAGGAGGTTAGCTTCGGCCGCGGTGGAGGCGGAAGCGCCCCCCCGGAACCGGGTAGGACGGCACCGGCGGCGGGTCGGAGCTCGGGCAGGCGCCCGCCCCAGCGCCGAGGAAGAAGACAGAGAGTGGGGCTTTTCTTGTGGAGCCGTGTGTGTCGGTGTGTGTTGGCCTGTTGGGCATACATAAGGTTTGGAACGGGTCAAAACTCAAAAGGGCTAATCTGGACCGTTGGAACTCAGCCCAACGGCTGATGGAAAAGCACAGAATATCCCTCAACCCCCTCCGCCGGCGTGCGGCGGCGCGGCAATACGGCGCTTGGCACGGGCCGCGTCGCGTCGCGTCTCGCGGCGGCGGCGACGGCACCTTATCCGCTGCGCCAAACCTCCGGCGGAGGGGGAGGGCCGACCGCCGTCCCAGCTCCGTTGCGACGGCGGTGGCCCCTTCGGTCTGTCTGTCTGTCTGTTTGATCCAATTTCGGAAACGGACGGTGGACGGGGAGCGGCGGCGCGGCAATGCGGCGAGTAATTTGGTGGAGGGAGCCTCCGCTGCCGTGGCGGGGCAGGGCAGTGGCGGTTTCGTCTGTTTCAGCGAGCGCAGGGACGCCACACTGACGGTACACATCTTACTTAAACTAGTGGTCCAACGCATTGCTGGCGAAACCCACGCTATCTTTCTACTAGGCTGGCGTCTTTCTAGGCTTTTTATCAGGATTAGAGGAGCAACTGAAACTTATTTGTTTTACACAGAGCTAACATGATGGAAGAATTCATTGAACTGTATTGTGGGGTGCAACGGGCTCGCCCTTTGTTACCAGTGAGTTTTCATCAAGCTAGAAGTGACAAAGTGTTAGTCTCAAAATCATCAAAAAGTTGCGCTGGTGCTATCACTCGCACATAGTGTTACGGTATGGAGTTTTGTGAACCATAAGCAAAGGGCAGCAGATTTTGTCGCTTACACGTAGCGACACGAGCGGTTTACACCCATTGGTAAGACTTGAGGTCTTCAGTTTTCTTGACAGTTACGGGCTTACAGCTAACACATTGTGTGTACACCTCATTAGAGTGGCAGTGCACAGCTAAATGAAGTGCTTGTCTGTGAAATAGCAGTTTGAGTGAACTGTCCATGTTCGTTTTGGATGCCAGCGGAGAGTCGTGTGAAGTTTCCTAGTGTTGTTTTCTGGATGGAATCTATCCCTGCATCGGCTATGTAAACCCTGTCGCCCACCGGTGCTACATTCCATTATTTATTTACAAACCATTTAGGATTGTTGAATCTCTGTGCATCATATCGCTCCTAGCTAGTCCTAAATACCCTGAACCTGTGGCATGACTTGTGTTCTTCTTGATCTGTTAGATCAAAAAACATTAGGCACTTGCCTATTCGAACTAGACAGCCTGTTTCATCACCTCCTATTCATTTCAAACAATATCTCAGGCACTGAGTTTGTGTCTTTTACCAATTTGTACATTTGGTTTTCTATAACCTATCTATCGTAAGTTTCAATGACATAATATATTTTCCTTTTGATTAACTAGTAAGCAATCAACTTATTCGAGAATATTGGTCTTTGATTAAAACAAATGCAGAAATCCTTAGGTACATATGGTTACTGAATGATCGTAAAATACATAGGTGTAGTTATCTTTCCTTTTTTTGTTTAGAAAGAACTATTTTTTAAGGAAAAAGTGCACTTTAGACTTTACGACCTCAAACTATTCTGTTTGTCTGTTCAGCCACCTATACAAAATGTTGAGTGTTGCCTTGATTTTTTTGAACATAATGGTATTGACTTGATTTACTCCTACAAAGTAATAAAATTAGATCAAATCACCCCTAACGAAATTTGTATTTTTTTGTTTCTCCTCGTAAAGTTGTCTGGGGTTCAAGTATTGTGATTGCTTCCGTCAGTTGGGACTTAGGAGCATTTTATGTTAGACATGAAAATGTGGAAAAGACAGACACAAAAACTCTCAAGTTTTTTCCCCCCTAACATACTTTACAAATCTCATCTATTAACCCAGAACCCGATATACAACCTGTACAAGGAGTAACAAAAAATGACAAAAATTTCATCGAATAGGGCTGTGTACAGAGCATTCCAAATATGAAACGTATAAAAGCTAAAATGGATGATAAATTCTATTATAGAAAGAAAACCCGAAGGAATGGGTAAATATAAGGATGCATTTATTTTTACCTTATAAGAACAATGGGAAAAGGGTATAAGGGTCTTTTTAAGCAGATTAATGAATATAATAATGATAGCCTTCTCCTATTTTCTTCACCTCTTTGAAACGGAAAATCTTCGACCCCTGCTCTTTCTCCAATGGCTCGCCTGCCTCCCTCCGTGGTAAGAGGTAGTGGAGGCTGCAACGCAGTGGTGCAAGCGGAGAAGGATACCAAGATGAAGCCAGAAGAGCAGCTTTTGCACAACCTCTTTAATTCTGAATTGCGTGGAAATGCCCTCGCTGAGCTCTCCAAGGTCCCTTTTTTAATCTTTCCTCATCTGATTATACATCCCCGTGTAGGAAGATATGGCCAGATATGGCCTCCTCGATCTCTAGTGAGGTTTCTTGCCAAGAGTTCTTGTTGCGGTAGCAGTAGAAGTTCACATCTGTTTGATTGATTGGGTATAATTGAGACAAAAGTGTTTTTTGGTTTGCCAAGGGCAATACTGTTTGATCTCTTCTGGATTTTTTTTAGGATCCGTGGTTATGTGCAATGTAATTCATTCTGCTTACTAGATTTGGAAATAACAGTAATTTAGGTATTTTATATGTATGATTTCTTAACTTTGGTTTATAGCTGGATTTTTCGTGCATGTATAGATTCATCAGACCGGTTTTGTTCAGTTTTGAGTTTCTTGGAGGCAGATTGTCAGACATAAATTAGATGTTTCATATCTTTGAGATGTAATACATTTTGATCAATAAGTCCCAATTTGATTTGTGTTAATGGTCTTCGGAACTACAAAATCGTGAATCTTTTTTCTATTTGTTTGTCTGACATGTAGTAGCTAGCTGCCACATTCATACGCAGTGGTTGTAAGCATGTTTATGTATAGTAAAGAGTAATATATGTGCTTTGAAAGGAGTTGTTGTATTTATTAAACTTCAAGAATTTTACTCTTTTTGTTCAGATGCTAACTGTAGCTTACTGCACATTGTAACGATAGGAAATCTTGAACTGCTGGTGGTTCATTGCATATTCTGGGCAGCATTAAGTATAAACTTGGTTCTTATTTTTTATAGTTGAGCTCATTCGTTTATATGAACTGCAGTGCAAACTATTTTTAGTCAATCAGATCTGTGTTTGAGCTCTCTGAATTTGTGAAACTACTATTATTTTCCTATATATGTGTATTAACATGCTAACTGGTTGAATCCCGTAGTTATCGCTTTCCTAAGTAGCTAAGGATGTGAACTCATTCCATTATAAACTTTTATTCATTGTGTAGCTCATTGATTCAGTAATGATACTGGTCTGAACAATAGTAGATGCATGTTGAGTCGTTAACATGACACGGCATTTATGATGGCAACAAATTTAGTATGTAATGTTCTTTTTATAAATTTTTCAGAAAAGAGAGATGTTTAATAATTTGGCTCCACTGATGTGGCACTCTTTTGGCTCAATTGCTATCCTGCTCCAGGTATGTACTAACCTTTCTGTGCTTACTTTTAGAATGAATAAGCTTGAATAGGAGCTTTGAGCATACTTATCGTTGTGTTTCAATCATCAGTCTGTTAGGTCAGGCATTCTTGATTCAATCCTTGATTTCATGGCTATATCAGTTTTGCTAATTTATGATCCCGAAGTTTAAATTGATCTTTTAGGTTAGTCTTTGGGTCCCATTCAGTATGGTTGACTACTTGAAAAAACAGGAAATTGTGTCAGTCTACCCTGCACTTTCACCCCCAACACTAACAGCAGGCGCATCAAATCGAGTCTGCAACGCAATTGCACTTCTTCAGGTATGGTGTTAAGAAATAATGGGTTGCAATCATCCCATGACATACTTCACTGCAAAGTGGGTTTGTTCTGTTTGTTAGCCATTTTAAGTTCTAAACATTAGATTTCTATCATATATTGTGTTCACCCTCTCTCCTAAAACTGTTGCAGTCTGTTGCATCACACCCAGAGACTAGGACCTCCTTTCTAAAAGGTACTCCCTCGGTCCATGAAAGAAGTGATTTATAAAGTTGTCCTAAGTCAAATTTTTTAAACTTTGACCGAATTTCTAGAAGACTTATCTTCTCAAATTAGTATCATTAGATTTACCATAGAATATATTTTCATAATATGCTCATTTTATGTCATAAATGTTGTTACTCTTTTCTATAAAGTTGATCAAACTAAAAAAAAGTTTGACTGACATGGATTCTAGGAATCACTCCTTTCAGGAACGGAGGGAGTAATAATAATGAACATGACCTTTTGATTTTTGAATGTCTAAGCTGAAATGTACTGAAGGTGTGTTTTGTTAGTTATCCAATGTTAGTATTTTACCACATTATCTTTTTCCCGAATGCCTAGGAGAGCTGTGTATCGTTTTATTGTAGAAGAACAAGAAACCAAGTACAAACTTTGTGACACAATACTATGCTACACAGAGAAAATTAACTAGTGCGCCACTGACTATAGAACTAGGACCTGAACTGAACAACTACTGAGTAAAGTTTTGCCACATCATCGTATACTGTTTGACAGTTGACACACTTTGGTTTATGTTAGTTGCTGTAATAAAATTTCTGAAGTATTATGGTTTTTTTTGTATAGTACTAATAAACTTTGTTTGCTGGATGCGTTTCCATTATTCTTCACTCCCTCTCATTCCATCTTTTCTTTTTGCAGCTTATATTCCCATATACTTATACCCACTCTTGAACACTGTCAGCAACGCTAGATCTTTCGAGTACATGCGACTCACCAGTCTAGGTGTAATTGGTGCTCTTGTTAAGGTAATTTATACTTAGAATCTTACATGACTGAGCCTAGATCTTCTAAATACTAATTCTGGAAATGAGAAAGAAGCTTCTTTGTGTTGATACATGCAGGCAGATGATACTGAAGTCATCATTTTCCTGCTGCAAAGTCAAATCATTCCTCTATGCTTGCGAATCATGGAAACAGGAGAGGAGCTTTCAAAAACAGTATGTATTATCGTCTTTTGCATGAACTATTGTTGCCATCCCATATCATGTTATTGTATTCGCTGGTATGCTTGGCTGTCTAAAATTTGCATGGAACATAATCTTGCAATCACCTGGCCTCAGAGTCTCCACCATTTAGATTGGCATGCTATACATAATTAAGGTTTTGTTGATTGAGATCATTAGTGCCATCTACTGGGTGTAATTGTTATTGGCCATGTTTTGCTCAGTACCTTTACTACCTTACTACTTTGCATGGTATGGTATGCTATCCTCTTCCAACATATCATATAGTTTATATATTTTGGGTGAGGCAGCAACTACCATTTGCTGGTAATTTCTGTAGCGTATATATATCTGCCAACTAAGTTCTGTATATTCTGGTTGGCAGATAAATGTAGCTAACCTCTTTGTAACATCTGATCTGCATAAACCAGAAACTGAGCATTGCTTTAATCCACTAATTAGTCAAATGCATATGTGTAACATCTCATCTGCATAAACCAGAAACTGAGCATTGCTTTAATCCACTAATTAGTCAAATGCATATGCAGGTGGCCACTTTCATTGTCGAAAGGGTTGTGCTGGATGAAGTTGGGTTACGGTACATGTGTTTCACCCCGCAACGTTTCTTTGTGGTTGCCTCTGTTTTACAAAGCATGTTGATTCCTCTAGCTGAGCAACCCTCCACCAGGTTGCTGAAGCACATCATCTGTTGCTACAACAGGCTGGCTGATCATCCCCAGTAAGTGCTGTTGTTTGCATACTAGATAGGAATTTAAATAGTAACTTGCAGCATTTCCTTGCACACATGATCCCCATATCTTCCCCTCCACATTGCAGGGCCCATAAGGCGCTGCAAAAGCACCTTCCTGAGGCTCTCAAGAACGGGACATTCGACCACTGCCTTGAGGTGAGTCTTGCTTTTGATTCGTCAGCTCCCTCTAATCTATTCAACCACTGCTCCACTTACAACAGATGGAAGGTTCCAATCAAGTACTAACTATATCTGCTTATGGCAAACACAGGATGATCCCGATGCAAAGAACTACCTCCGACAACTGCTGGATAAGCTGGCTGATCCTGGGGTCGAAGCACCTGAACCAGGACCAGGTCCCGCAGCAGGTGGAGCACCTCATGATGGCCCAGGCTCCTCTCAGGCCGGGCCGAGTCGTTGATGTGAACCAATCTGGTCGCTGCAATTCAGAGTTCACTACAAGGATGCAAAGCCTTTCAGCGAAATGCAGCTAGAACAGTGGAGAAGCGTGGCATCTCTGGAATAAAGCATTACGCCATGGTCTGTTCCGGTTTCAGTAGAACAAGAACCAGTGTGTCGTAATAATAATATGCGCTGCAAACGTTCGCAGTGCGCTGCACCAGTACTAATCTATGCATTTTGGTGTTTTGGACGACTAAGACAAAACAAAATAAAATAGGGACAGAACAAAGAACCCTTTTGGTATGAACCTCCTTGTGTGATCTGTGATGGTTTGGGTGCCACTTTTCTTGAGATGATTATTGTGATGGTTTGGGTGTATGACATTGAAATGTGGTTTGGGATGTGGAATTCTGCATGGCCTGAGAAGAAGCCGGTCTTGATCTGCTCCTAATTTGTGTATGGAAGAGTATCTGTTGGCCTAGATTGGGTTTCTTTTTTTTTTTCCTCGGTGCTCGTGGATTCCTGATGCAGCACTGGTAAATTCCTCGGTCATGGCGCGTGACCACGATTTTTTGACATTCTGATGCAGGCATGCAGTTATCTGCTGCCGCCGCCGCCGCCATTCTCCTGCACATGTTTCCTTTTTCTTTTTGAGGGATGCACATGTTTCCTCTTGTGGAAGCCGCCGAGCACATGCTGAAGACCACGGAACAAATGGTGTCTGCGGTGTGGACGTGTGGTCGGTCACTTGTTTGTCTGGAAAACACATTTTGCATGCTTCGATTGTTCTGCCTACCGATTTGCTTTCCAGTACCAGCTTACCACCATCTTCTCTGAAGAAAGAACATACACGTTGTTTATATACTGTATGTAGGGTATTGCTTGCTTGAATTGTACGAATTTTACAGAAATCAGTTCAGAACTGACTCTCTTTTTTTTTTTTTTTTTTTGAAAATTCAGAACTGACTTCATTATCGAAATGAAAGCTGCTCCAAGTTTTTAAATAGGCTTACAAGGCCCCTCGAAAAATACTGAAGCTAAAGAATAATATGCAAGTAGCAAAAGTGGGCAAATGCCTTTTTAACCTTTAGTGGTCAGCAGTTGAGCACCACAAATTAACAAATTCGCTGTCACTGTCAGGACTCAGGACAGAAGAGCCTTCCCTCTCCGTCCCTCCCCTGCTTTTCTTCAGGAGTGCTCTCTTTTCCAAACGGTCAAGCCCCCGTCCCTGTCCTCCTCCCCGTCGCTCGCTCCTCCTTCCCAAAGTTTCAGTTCGCTCCCTCCCGCAGCCAGATCAAAACCCTAGCAAACCCCTCCTCCCGCGCGGCTTGCTCGCTCGCTCGGCCAGCCATGGCTTCCCCCGCGCTCGGATCTCAGGTACGCACCGCCACTCCGCGCGCGCGCGATGCCCGGGCTCGTCTTCTGCCGCGTGCACTCTGATTACTATTCGCTTGCTCTCGTTCCGTGCAGGTGGCCGCCGCAGCCTCGGTGTCCGTCGGTTCGGACTGTTCCTTCAAGGGCACCGCGCTCAAGGTGCGTAGCGTACTGAGGCCAGAGCTCGGTCCACTTCGTTGGGGAATCTCGTGGCTCGGTCTGTATTGGCACTGTAGAACAGTATTCAGGGGGACGGGTTTTTTTCGTCTTCTATATTTCTGGTGATAAGTATTGATTAGCAATGATATTCGAAGCGAAATGCGTGCCCCTGATGGCCTTATTTTTGTTTTTGACCAAAATTCATGGCCTTATTTTGTTGATAGAGACAGTCTGCAGTTCACTTGTGTCGGTCAGATTTGTCAGTGATACTGTCAGTTTGATTATACAGCCAGTAGCCAGATTCCCTAGTCAGTAGTAGCTTATTTAGGTGCCAAGGAGTTTGTGCTAGTTTGGATATTTGCTGTTTTCAGCCACTGTAACTTATGGATGGACTGGCTAATTCCTGCTGAATTCTCTTTCGCACAAGCATAATATTTGTTGAGTGGGTCATTTTAGGGATGCAAATATTGGCACGCATGTAGTATCGCAACTCTCGAGAGGGCTGTGATGATTTGGTTCCTGCATTTATGTGGTCCTTGTGGTGTGTGATAGTAGGTTTACAGGATTCACTTGTTCTATTCAGGGTAGCAGTAACCTAAGCTTCCAGAACAAACCATGCATTGGGATGGCATTAGCATGGAAAAACAAGGCCCAGCAATCACGGCATCTGAACAAGGTCTTCTGCATGTCGGTTCAACAAGCAAGCAAAAGCAAAGTCGCTGTTAAACCCTTTGAGCTGGAGAATGCAAAGGAGCCACCCCTCAACTTATACAAACCAAAAGAACCTTATACTGCCACAATTGTCTCTGTTGAGAGGCTTGTTGGGCCCAAAGCTCCTGGTGAAACATGCCACATTGTCATTGATCATGGTGGCAATGTTCCATACTGGGAAGGACAGAGTTATGGTGTCATTCCTCCTGTAAGTATTGCCTCCCTAGTCCTGCCAAGCATGATGCAATGCTTCTATAGTTTCTTTTTCCCTAATGAATTTATGCCTTTTGTCCTTCCACTGCTGGCAAGTGTGCACTGTTCATGGTCTGTATTTTGTATCCTTTTTTATTTTATATGATTCATTATTGATCACTTTCGCTATAAATAAGGTAGTATTATTCAAATAATACATGCTGTTGATATTATGGTTAAATCTCGTCAGAAAATTCTCTCTTTCAGCGTATCCAATAATTCCAATTGTTGATAGTGTGGCAAACAATGTTAAACCTAACTATGACATGATAAAAAATTGCTAGGAAATCCTAGCCCTTTTGCTGCTAGCAAGACATATAAAAACATGTAGGCCTTTTTGTGCAGAGAAGACTAGCTAACAGGCTCTTATATGACTCTAAAAGATCTATTTTCTTATCCCTTTTACCAGTCCTAGTCTAGTGTTGTTGGCTTTCTCCTCCCATGGGCTGTCGTAGCTCTCTGGTCCACCTCGGACCCCCTTCCTTCTTTCTGCTCTTGTACAGTTTCTATCCCTGTTGTTTTTCAAACAGTTGTTGACCTTCTCTTTATTTTACTAAAACTTTACAGCAGGGCCCTCCCCTGCTGTATTTTTCGGTTCAATTTTTTTTTTTTTTTTATCTGCATCAGCTTTTACTGTATCTAATACCACTGTTTCTCACAGACTAACATATAATTTGTTGTCAGGGAGAGAATCCAAAAAAACCTGGATCTCCAAATACTGTTAGGCTCTATTCAATTGCTTCTACTAGGTATGGTGATTCTTTTGATGGAAAGACAGCAAGCTTATGTGTTCGTCGTGCTGTTTATTATGATCCTGAAACTGGAGAGGAAGACCCCTCAAAGAGAGGCATCTGCAGTAACTTCCTGTGTGACTCAAAACCAGGGGACAAAGTTCAGATCACAGGTATGGGACTGATCTCAAATGGCATGTACAAAACATTGTTATGTGTATTCCAACACTAAATTATAGCCTCTAACTGCACAATAGGCCTTTCAACATTTTATTCTACATCACAATTATTTTTTCATCATTGACCAACGTGCAACTCTTGTTCCTCCTTTTTTCTGCGTTTAAAATAAAATGCCAATGGTTTAATTTTCTGTAGTAATCATACATGTGGAATGGAGATGAAAATGATGAAATGTGACAGGTACTTATGATGAGGCCTTTGCATTGGTACTCCTGGTGCAGCTTTCTTTAAGTTGTGCCGAGAAGCTTGTTTAGGCCTTTGTGAATACCATATTTCTGGCTGATTCACTCCATTCCATTAAAAAAAATGGATAGTAGAATCTTCTGACTGCACATCACATTTACATCCTAATCATTTCTAGCCTTTTGAAACTTTTGCATATGTGTTTTTGGGATTTACTGTCTTAGATTTTGGGACCATGAAGATATCCAAATCTGATCCGTGATTGACAAAAATGTTGGTCTGGTGTCCTGCCATGGTAGCTGAGTCTGGTTGTTCATTGCTCATCTGAGTTGTCCATCATCTCCATCATATATGATGAAACTAAATGTTTACTAGCTTTGAGGGCTTTGAGGTGGGTGATATGTATGTGTCACATATAAAGGCTAATGTATTATTCTCGAGAACAACAGTTAGACAGACTGCTATTAATTGATTTAGGATGCAAAATTTGTGGTGAGTACAGTAGTTTCAGGGGCACTGTGTTTGGTGTTCACATTCTTAGCCAAGTCTCAAATTTGCAGAAGGCATAACATGGGTTGAACTAAAAAAATTCTTGTTCTATCATCCAAAGCGGACATTCAAAATGAGGTCGATCTTATATGATGTCCTTACCATGGTAAGAACTTAACCAAATAGTGCGCACTGAATCCCCCCACTCTCTTGATGTTTGTGTTTGTTGGTTGCAGTTCAGGTTGTGTTAATACTATTCTTTTTTACTACAATTTCTTATTATTGTTGATTATAATTTTTCCCCTCTATTAATGCCTTATGTACTCTTGTTTTATTTTTTTTTCCCCTTTTTTGTTGGTGGTTCAACTCTGGCCTACCCCAACTGACTTACTTAAAGGCCTTTGTTGTTGTTGTTCGCATGAGTCGTAAAATTTGTTGTTAAAACATGTTCAATATGGTCACATGTAGAGGGGATATTTCACCTCATCATCTTTTATTTTGTCTTCTGTTATATGCTGGCTATCCCTTCCTTAAGCATCTCATAATTGTTTTCAATTCTGGCAGGCCCCTCGGGCAAAATAATGCTTCTTCCTG
This sequence comes from Chrysopogon serrulatus, assembly GCA_015844335.1. NCBI lineage: Eukaryota > Viridiplantae > Streptophyta > Magnoliopsida > Poales > Poaceae > Chrysopogon > Chrysopogon serrulatus. Next base: position 138,004 of record JADLZL010003514.1, on the reverse strand, counting down.
AGGATGATCCAAATGCAACTCATATAATGATTGCCACGGGGACTGGTGTTGCTCCTTACCGTGGCTACCTACGCCGTATGTTCATGGAAGATGTCCCAACTTTCAAATTTGGTGGTCTGGCTTGGCTCTTCCTTGGTGTGGCTAACTCTGACAGCCTTCTCTATGACGAAGAGTTCACAAACTACCTTAAGCAGTATCCAGACAATTTCAGGTTTTGAGAGTTCATCATGCTTTAACTTATTTTTTTCATTCAATCCTAGTGATATAGCTGAGGAAGATAGTCTAGTGCTTTGTTCTTTTGATCATGGTGGCCACATTTCGTTCCCGAATAAAAAAAACATGGTAGCCACATTGTAATGCAATATCTAAGTGAAGTAAAGCTTGGTTTATTGTTGAGCTGAACCAAGTGCTGGTCTCGGTGACATTGCAGGTACGACAAAGCACTCAGCAGGGAGCAGAAGAACAAAAACGGTGGCAAGATGTACGTGCAGGACAAGATTGAGGAGTACAGCGATGAAATCTTCAAGCTGCTCGATGGCGGTGCGCACATCTACTTCTGCGGATTGAAGGGGATGATGCCAGGGATCCAGGACACGCTCAAGAGGGTGGCTGAGCAAAGAGGTGAGAGTTGGGACCAGAAGTTGTCACAGCTGAAAAAGAACAAGCAGTGGCATGTGGAGGTTTACTAGTAGGTTATGAAACGCCAAGGACTGAATCTGTGATTGTTTCTTGACTGAAATTGAGAAATTGGACATATGATTGAACGATTGTGGCTGGCTGGCTGCCATGTAAAATTGTGGACTTCATTCATAAGCTTCTGCTGCAAATGGTGAATAAAATGAAGCACACGGTTTAATTGTTACGATTTATCAGAGAGCACTACCAGTGCAGCCTTTTTATTTCTTTTCTTTTTTGTTCGTTTCACACTGGTTGCCTAGTTATTTCAAGGGTAATTGTCCATGACTGGTGCATATTCTGACTGTTTATTTAGATGCATTATTGAATTGTACTACTATCCATTGGAATGTATGACAGGAGTATATTGTTATACTAGCCCAGTCAACTTTGGCCCCGAAATCAAAGGATGAATTGTTTTTTTGAGAAAAGCAGATGTTATCATCTCCACTGTCTCCCTTTATTGTGCTGGGAAAAGAATTAATAATACTCCTATACTAATCTCATGGTCCTGCATTCCCGCATGATTGCCGCTTCAGTTATGGTTGCTTAATGCTTGTCTGGTCCCACGGTCCACACCTCCCAGCCAAATCATCTGCAGCGGTTTCGGGTAAAAAGAGGGAGAGACGCTCGGTTTCATGTGTGGACTTCACCGCCTTTTCATCTCCTTTTCTCCGCTGTCCTTCTCGACATGCAACTGAACCTTGTTTGCATGCAGGCACAGGAGACGTGACAAAAAGAAGAGCTTCTGTTCACCTGACAGACTCCAGTACACATGTCATGATCTTCTTGACCTGTAAAGTTTACGTGTCCGTGATCTGTAAAGGCTCCGTCCAGGCCACAACTGTAACCACCCCTCTTTCAATTGCAATAGGTTTCAGGTGTTTCTACTTTCTGGAAGTAATAAATAAATATACAGATAACAGGTGCCCTACATTTTCTTGCTGTTTGGTGCAGATTTTGTGAACACATACACATCACCGCTGAAGTAAATATAAATACGTCAGGACGTGACACGGATACCAGTTGTTATCATGCTTCAAATGCTGTCTCCTGTCTATTTTCACCAAGGAATTAGTCGATTTTGCCTAAGAATTCTCGGTGACTGATTGAAGGCTTTTTAACCTCTCGGTTGATCACAAATAAGGCGCGTACATTTGGCCAAGCTTTGCGCAATGGAAGAAGCCACATGGACTGCTTGTCTGTCGCACCTGCTGTACCTGTACCTCCACGGTCAATCAGCCGATGAGAACACGTAGTAGATCTGCTACCACTAAAATACTACTTGGTACTAGCTAAAACAAATCAGATCCAGGCCCAAGTGTCTTATCTGAAACAATTACGTGGAACCGCATGGCGACGACCTCTCAAAATTAAATGTGCTGCCATTCTGCACCACTGGTTGCTTGACAAGCAGTGCTAGATGAGGCCACCTGTGTTGATTCCCTAAAGAAAAATGAAGCTCTTTTGGGGAAAAAGGTGAAAAAAGAAGCTCTTGAATTTTTTTTATATTTCTTTAAAAATGCATATAATCTCTTTTAGAGAGAGAGGGCTGTACTGATTCACAAAATGCTAATGGCAAAATCCATGGACATGAATAAAATAATTGGCAGCAACAAAAACCAGCTGTCCACTTGTCCTGGCAAAGCCGGCATCCCCCTCACGAGACCCCGCCCCGAGGACTGATCCGACGGCCACCCTCAAATCCCGCACGCATCTTGAGGCGCCCACGTTCCCAAATCCAGGCGGCATCCAGCTCAGCACCGCACGGGTTCCCACCACCGCCGACGCCCGGGCCCCACGTGCCCCATCCCGCATTACCACACGTCCCATCGTCCCAACCACCCCGACCGCCGCGCGGGCCCATCCTCTCACGGGCCCACGGTACAGCGACGGGCCGCCGTACTCTCCGCGCCGCCTACTACGTGGCGCCGGGCCATCCCCATCCCGCCGTTACTCCGCGCCCGGCCCGATGCCCGTTTTACCCTCCTCTCCTCCAGGCGTTCTGAGGTGACTCGTTCTCCGCTTCTCCCCTCTGTTCGTTTGGCCGCTAGCGGAGCGGCAGCGTCGTCGTCTTCCTCGTTCGCGATCACCAGTCAAATCCAAGCCAATTCGTTACTGCCAGGGCTTCGATTCACCACCACCCCTCTTCTCTTCTTCTACTGCCGCCGTTATCCCCAACCCGGCACGCGCTGGGCGGGGGAGCCAGCGCAGGTCTGGGAGCAGCTGAACCCCACCACCAACAGCCGACGGGGCCTGGAGCTCTCCGGCTCCTACCAATGGCGCGGATCCAGCCTGTAAGTCACCCCGTGCCGCCGTGCTTGTTCGTTCAGAATTTCGTGGTGGTTTGTTGGGGTTTGGGCTGCCCTATCGAATTCGCTGGCGCGGTTCGGGGCGGGGATGGCTGATGCTGTCATGGGTTCATGGGACGTTTCGCGGGCGTTTTAGCTAAGGTTTTGCTTGCCGTTCTGGAGGATCGAGGTGGTGGACGCGCAGAATCCAGTGGCTTTGCTTCATTCAGTTCGTGCTCTGCTTTTGGTGCGGGTGGGCGAGGGGTTTTGCGGCGAGGACGAGCAGCGCCGCGCGGCGCCCGGGGTGAATTGCTCTGCTCAGCTTGCAGTGCCCCAGTACTACTTCGCTGCTGTGGCTAGTTGCTTGTTGCTTCCCCACGTTTTTTTACCGCGACTGGTTGTGGCCGTGGCTGAGTGAGAGAGGAATGGAACAGTTGTTTGTCTGTGGTACTGGTGTTCTGTTCCCGTCCTGCGATCAGAGTTCCTCCACTCTGCGTTAGCTCTCCTGGATGGTAAAGGATCTGGTATTTAATATACTTATGACAAATGCTGCTTGCTAGTGATGCATCTCAGTTGCTGCTTGCTAGTTACTACGCTAACTATGGATAAATGTTACTGCTACAGATAGTATGTCAGATAAGTATTACATCTGTTGCATATCAACTATAATTCAACATTGCTTAAACATTTCGACATCAGGCTGTACGTTTTTGGGTGTTGTGCTGAAGCATGGATCATAATGAAGTGTTCTGTTTTTTCTTTGGTTTGGTACCTTATAACATGTCAGCAAAAAAAAAAAGGTACAGAAAAATGGTAACATGACCAGTTGACTCGTGCATTTTGTTAAGGTCTAGTGGAGGCATCATTCCATGATCCACATTTTTCTAAGCCCATTTGTCTTTTGACTTGATCCATGATTAGTTATCGTGTGCCTGTGCCTTACTTTCACATAGATTACTTGTTTCCGTTTGCAATATTAGTAGTGAGTCACCTCTGGTAGATCTACTGGGTATCTACTATCAGGAACTATTTTTTTAATCAAGATAGAAACTTGCATGGTTAAGTTACTAATTTCATTTCCTATGAAATTAAATATATCCTGTTTTCATGAGAGGCATCAAATTTATTTGCCTCAGTTTGTACAAACACATTGTAGTTGGCGTTTGAAAGTTTACTATCGACTGACAAATCTTAAACAATGAATGTTGCAGGTGGTGGAATGAAAGAATGGATCCCTTTCTTGGTAGATTGACTAGACCAGCCACCATTGACCAATCCTGGTGTACTGTTCAGAATGGTCTGTCCTTGTTCAACGGGACTTTTAACGAGTTCAAGGATGCAATTGTGCCGTCATCAGGCTTGTTGTCCCAAGATTGCTGCTCTGATGTTGCAAACAACTTCGAAGAATTTGCAACTGTAGTTTCAAAGTCACATCAACACCTTCTGGATGCCAATGGAGAAGTTACTTATACAGATTACTTAGATTTGATGAAAGTGGAAGTTGATCAACAGCTTAATAAGCTCTCTGAGGACATAAGGGCTTTCAAAAGCCATAACTTGGCTCACAAATATGATGCAAATGGTTCATGCTGTACATTAAACCATGTTGGGAAGCTAGCTGAGATAGATGATGGGTTCAACAGCTTGAAGTTTCTGCTGGTTGTTGTGTTCCGACAAATTAGAGAGATGCTCGCAGTGGTCAATTCTTCAATTCATGATCTTCAGTTGGAGCATGAGTTACAGTTAGAAGTTACTGGCATTATTATTGGAGACTGTGTTAGAGGTCTTCAGGATGAACTAGAGAGGAAACTGCATGAGGAAAGTTCCATAGTGAACAGTGTAAGAAAAAACTGGCAGGAAATTGTGGGGCAATGTGCTTCCATACGTGAAGAGCTGATTGCTATTTCTAATATTCTGTTACCTTCTGATGAAGAGGAACCACAGATTTCCTCTGCAGGCATGAAAGTTTGGGTAACTGGAGCAACAGATGGAAGTTCAGCTTTTTCAGGAAGCGAACACACCAGGATCACTCTCTATCTTCCGGGGAAAACCAGAATTCTTCAACACAGAAATCTATAAGTCCCAGTGAAGTTATATCAGAAAGATCTGACTTCCGACATCTGAAGGGCATGACTAGACAAGAAATACTTAACTATTTCAGATCTGAGATCAGTAAATTAAAAAGGCTTCATGAGTTGGATTTGCAAGAGAAAACAGAAGAGCTGTTCAAATTCAAACGAGAGAAATGGTCATTGGCTCTTAAGTATGATGTAGAATTTGAGCCTTTAAGGAGGAAATTCCCTGAGATCATTTCAAGATTTGACCAAATCATATCTAATGGAATGGCAGCAGCAGCACCTACAATCTGCAGTAATAGTGATGCACTTGATGAAAGAAGCAGATTGAACACTAGAATTGATTCACTATACCGTGAAAACCAGCATCTTCGGTGTTTGCTTGCAGAGAAGACAAAGAATATTCAGGAATTATCAAGCCAAATATCTGATGGCACCAGGAAAATGTCACTTCAATATTCATTACAAAAGCAACTTTTGAGGCAAGTTAACAGCACTAAAGTAGAATATGAGGATCTTTTTGTTGAAAGTACTATCAGAGATGAAATTTACCAAACTGTTATGAGAAAATTGGTTGATAGTCATAGGAATGTCTTGGAGGATACTGCCCAAAGTTTCCATGCAAAAGTGTCCTCACTTGAAGCCGCACTTTCAGAAAAGGATAAGGCATTGTGTTTATCTAATGAAGAAAACCAGAAGCTAAAGGAAAAGTTGTCAATACTAGAAAAAGAGCATTCCATCCAAAATAATCATCAAGATCTAGAGCTAATCAACCAAGAGAGTGAGGAAATGATTCTCCGTGATATTGAGATGGAGCCACAAAGATCATGTGAGATTTCTGATCCAGATATACAGTATGAAGAGCTCATCAAGCTGAATCAGATTTTAGAAATTGCCTCAAACACCGTAAAAGAAATGGAATCAAAAAGGTTTGAATCACAGTGATATCCTAGGTAAAAGAGAACAAGAAAAACAGCTAGATTGCATCCTGGTATCTATCATGGATTTGTCAAAAGAATTTGTGGAGATTGAACACAGAATGCCAGAAGATATAAAAGGGAGCGAGAAAAAGTATGCGCACCTACCCTCTCCCCCTCCCATTAAAAACTATTGCACATCCTTCTTTTTCTTTTAGAATGCAAAACAAAGTATTTCAGCATGTTTTTTATGACTGTGGTATGGCTAATGACTTGTTGGATGCAAAATAATGCTTGTGATAATCCTTATTATGACTGTGGTATGGCTAATGATGTCTTCCATACATATCCATGGTCATTGTGTTGTCAAATGATCCATACTCTTGATGCTAGCACAAACTGATAAAAGAGTGTTGTTGCATTCAGGAATGAAAATCTAAATGATCGATGCAACCATATGGTGCAACAGGCCATCCTATTGACAAAGAAGGGCCTGTGGTATAAGCAAATGCTTGACACAAGACGTTCTGAGCTTCGAAAAGCTGAATCTGAGGTATGTTTTCTGTATTTACTCAAATTATATACTTCTTTGCACAGTAGCCCTTCCTATCTCTGTTTAACAATGCATGCAAACATTCAAGGATCTTATCAAAGGCTCATGCTCATCCATGTGTCAAATAGCTGCATTTAGGTGTTTAAGACTGCAAGCAATCAAGTCCGAGTAAGATAGAATACTTTTTTTTTTTTCTGGAACACGTAGGGTAACTTGTATCTTTATAAGAAGAAGACCGAGGCTTTAGAACCTGTACACATTAGAACCCACTCACACAATAAAGACATAATACTCTCAGCTCTGTTTATTTTTAGAAACAGATCAGATCAATTTGAGTAATCTGCCAGGTTCATAGAGTTTATTTGGTCCATTATGTGCCTTCTTCATTTCTATAGTAAAATGCACATTATAAAGTAATTCTCATAGATGTTTAGGCAGGATTTCATTCATTATCTTTTTTAATCAGCATCACAATTAATTGAAAATCAAGATAATGTTAATTAGATATTTCTGATAGCATGCAGATGAGTCACTGATGATCTGAACCCCTTCTGCTTTGATATTTATTCCTGATCAGTTGTTGTTGACTACGCTTCTGTTCGACTGCAAGAACCACATGTTGTGTCAAATTAACGTCACAACTTATTTAAATGTTTTTTTCTGTTTTATTTAGGTTGATATTATGGGAGACAAGGTTAATGCGCTCTTGAGTCTTGTTCAAAAGATATATGTAACTCTTGAGCACTACTCTCCTGTTTTTCAGCATCATCCTGTGGTAATTCTTTCAAGTGTCAATATTTTAATTTTTCCTGTCTTCCCTAGTTCTTAATCATTTGACTGGTGCTTCTTTACATGTGAAGTTCCTTTTTTTAAAAGAAACAAAAACTTTGCAACTGTATTTTATTTATTTTATTTTGTATTTTCTGTATTATACCTGAGAACTCACGATATGATTCTTCTGTTCATAATGAGATGCCTGTACATGGTCCCTTATGATGAATCATTGATATCAAAAGCGCAGAGGGTGATTCATAATTGATTTTGTGCATGCAGCTATTGGATGCTTTCTTGAAGACATGCAAGCTTGTTGCAGGAATAAGAAGTCGACAAAAAGAGGACTTACAAGATACAACATAAGTTGTAGCAGCAAGGTGAGCTTGCACTTTCTTATCAATCACTATATGAATACCTTCCAGCTGTCTTTTTCATAGAAGCAAGGCTCCAAACCAGTTGGATGCATCTCTGATATTGCCAAATGTTTATTATTTTTTTTTGTGTGTCAACTCTTATATTTTTGTACCACATCGTTACTTTGTAACTCTCCTTTTGCTAAACATCCATTACAAATTATGCCAAAAATTACATTTATCCATAATCATATCACATTGTGACTAATAACTCTTCTTAGAGGAAAGCAAAAAAGCAGTTAATTGTAACCACTGATGAACGTGTGGCATCCTACTTATGGTGGGTTTGGTTTGTGTAGTTTAATCAATAAGCTACCTAAAAATCCTCATATGCTACTCTAGTACTCTATATTTAACTACTGATGTGGCATTGTATTGTTGTCACATTGATGGAATCCTCCGTCAAGAATATGCACATGGCACAAAATTTATGTGCATATATGACTCACAACCTCAGACTTCAACATTATGCTTCACTGAATGTTTGTGTTTCTTTAGAGCAGATTATTTTCTTTATGAAGTGCAATGACTGATTATTGCCTTATTGGTGACTTCAGTTTAGAGTGGATTAAGAGACACTAGGGAGATATTAATTTCATGGCAGAGGAACAGCATACTTTTACAAGGCTATGAATTGATCCATGGCCAAATTGACACTGAAAATCTGCAGCCAGAAGGAAGTTGAGGTAGTCCATTGGACTGAACTTTGAAACCTAGGGTATGCATTTCAAAGACATTGAACTCAAATATATTTCTAAATTGTAGCAATGCATTTTTCCTAAACAACATTTGATAATGGATGCAGTTGTGATGTCGCTGCTAACTCCACAGATGATTGGATTCACATCCTGTATGGTGTATGTAGAAGTGAATACACCTAATGTACAAATTATGGGAGTTCAAATTATGTGGTGATTGCATTTTTGTCAGCAGCCTATATAGAAATAACTTAGCTGTTATACAAGCCATAGTCATATTGTAAGCATAGTAACTTCAAGGTAGCTTTTACTGGATTTTAGTTTTTTCTTTGTTCTTATAAATTTTGGAGTCCTGGTTTGTACTAATGGTCTTGTAAACCTGTACATATCTTATGTACAACATTTGTCCATTTTTGAGGAAGCAAACCTTTCTAGGGCAACGAAATATATTTTGGACATGTAGTCATCTCATGTTGCTTGATCGATATTTATGATTAAAAATTCATTAGTAGTATCTTTAAAAGAAATTGAAATTCTATGGCGATTGAGCATTTGAATGATGTATGCTTGGCTGATTGCTATAACTTACTCTTGCCATTGCTTGGTTGTTTGCATGAGCAACATATGACAGAAACCGAGGTAAGCACAGTGACTTTGCTTACTATCATGATTGCTATTACAGATTTGATGTCTGTTTCAAATTTTACTGGTACAAATCTTCCAAACGCGCATATGTTTTTCTTTGTTTGTTTATTTCTTTTCAAAAGAAACTACCACTAAATAAAATTTCTTGTTGTAAACCTTTTTTTTTCTTGACAAGATTACAACCTTTTCAAGCTGTTGCAGCAAATGCAAAAGGCTAGGTGATGGTTCAGCACTAAAACATAATATACAATAATTTGTAGGATGTTTCATTATTGAACAGTTCTAATATCACCATCTAATTCGCTTGCTATAGCATTCCATGCTAATAATGCTGCACCAACAGCTGGCTCCACCTGCAGGTACAAGCAGATACAGACCTCATGAATACTAATTTGACAAATTTTGTAGTAGGATCTGAATATGTGTCAGTTTGTAAACTGTTTATATCCAATATTGTTGAAGCATATACACAGCTCAGTTTTTGCTTCCTCATTTTAACAAAATCTTCTCTGACATTCGTTTCCACTATTCAGCTAATTAGTTCTTGAAGATTGCTTAATCTGAAGAATATTTTCTGCTCACCTTGGGATGTATTGGATAGGCACCTGGGTAGTTACTGGTAACACAATCTATCACTTCTTTGCCAATGTCCCACCTTTTGTTTGCCTCAAGGACTTTACCAACCATAACAAGTGGAAATGGATGCTTGCCATCTGTGAAGTAGAAACATCTTAAGAAATTCTTCCCAATATAATCACTGTTTTATTTACCAAAATTCAATTTTTTTAATAATTTGATAACTCTATTATTAGATATATATGCAAACTATACATGTATTTCAGGGGAAAATCAGAGAGGATTTCTTGTGTCACCTTCACTGCCAAGGTCAAGCCTTTGCACTACAGCCTTGACACTGGAAGCTAGTTCCCCAACTGAATTGTGTAGGATCTTGTTTGCCACCTCATCACCACTTTCAGCTGATTCTACCACAACTGGAAGAAGGTCAGCGATGCGAGCCCATGATTGGTCTTCATATGTCCATCTGTTGTCAGAACAGGTAAGTAGAAGTTGTCATTTGTGCCTTGCAACAGAATGATTATCGTAAATTGACAAGTTTTTATTGACTTGTTAGTCCTAGACAATGGAATATGCTCCTCTGCTTAAAATAGGACCAGTCAGTAGTTAAACTAGATTGATCTCTTAATTTGCTTTGTGAAACTGTGCTATAGAAGCGTTTAGGTTTGTTTGTCTAACTATTTTCAGGTTGGTCTTTCTATGCAAAGCTGAAACAGTAAGTTCAGCGAGCCAAGATGGATTATACCCTATCAATTCGTCTGGCGATGCCAGTCCCAAGGAAGTCAAGGATGTTGTTTGTAAGCACCGTTTCAGGTCCTCGGCCATCATAAGCTCTCACCACTGCTGTCAATGCCTGGGCAGAAATCCCATACCCACTGCATGTGAGATGCCAAATAAACCGGTCAAACAAATCCAACAATGGCAGACTAATTCAATTCTCTTGTATTAACGTTACTGTCATACATTAGAAAACACAATCCTTTTTGACTAACCTGCCCCAGTCACCTAGAACTGGCCCTGCACCTGCTGCTCGGGCTTCCCTGCCATCACTGGTGAACCCATAAGCTATGGTCCCTGTCCCTGCGATCAGCACGCATCCGTGCAGCTTGCCCATGGTTCCACTGGCCAACGCCGCCACCGCATCGTTCTCCACGAACAGCTTGACATGGCTTGGAAATATGTCCCTGAAAAAAAGTGTTTGTCTGCACTCAGTTGGAGAAGAACATAACTGAAAAATAGACTGCAGTTTCAGTTGACAACTGTGTGAATTATAATGTTTTGCTAAATTGGGTATGATATGATAGACTGACCTGAGCCAATCCAGCATTCTCTGCTGATCGATTGGATGGTTGACGCCTGCTACGGCCAAGCAGACGGCGCAGACATTTGATCGTCGTCGGCGCGCCTTGAGCAGCGCCTGTGACATCACTCTCTCTAGTGTCTCCCTTGCCCTGTCCTCTGAACAATCGGAACAAGAAACGGAAACAGCAGCTTCTTTTACTACTTTTATATATTTTTCATTTTAATCAGCAGGAAAACGTCACTGCAGGAAACTTGTGCAGAGGGAGGAGCTGCGATCGTCGAGCTGAGTCCAGGTGGCGTTACCTCCGACGGAGTTGTGGTTGGAGCAGCCGGCGACGGTGCGGGAGAGGACGGGGAGCGGGTCGTTGAAGGGCATGGCTGGCGGGGATGCAGACGCAGACGGTGTTGCTGGCGCCGCCGTCGACGCCGAGGATGACGCTGCCCATGCGCGGGCTCTGGCACTCCTCCACGTCCCACATGTCCCGCCCCATGTGCCGCTGCATCTCGATCCCTGGCCTACGCACTGGAAAGGAAAGAGCAGTGGGCCCTGGCCTCGAGAAAGAGGAGGAGGAGGAAGAAGAAGAAGAAGAAGAATCTTCTTCGGCCAGACCACCAACTGCTCTGCTAGTCTGCAGCTGAGGTGAGGTTTCGCTCCATATATATGTACGTATTAGGTCGCCGTGGATGTCTAGCCGAGGCGAAAGCGACGGGGAGGGGGGAAGGAAGACGACGGAGGCACCGCGGGGCGGAATTCGGAGGGCGGCTGTCCGCACGCGCGGGCTGTGTCCAATGCCGCGACGGCAGAGTTGTTTACTTGGCTGTGTGTGCTGGAGGCGGCCTCTCCAGTCTGCACTCCCAACCTGCTTGCGCTTGTTGGTTTGCACGTCACCACTTTGCTTGGTGGTGCCTGGCACGAGAAAGAGAGAGCGCCGCTGCTCCGTTCGTTCCGACTCGGCTCCTGTGTGTTACGAGCTGATGTTACTGACAGCACTGGTAAGAACTTCCGGAGCCAGGTTAGTTTACTGAGCAGTTTTGTGTGTTTCTTCTGCAGGTCTTGTAATTTTATGTTGGCAGCTGCCTTCTCTTGATCACACGTGTGGTGGTGTGGAGATGTTACATTAGGAAGGTGCTGCGGGCAGGTCCATGGTAAAAAAACCAACGGACGGACATCCATGCCAAACAGGTCACATTCTACCTCTACACCCAACTTGGCTCTACCTACACTAGTTGTTACCGCCACTTGGCGCCGGATTAACCTAGTAAGTTTATTCCCAGCTCTCCTGTTGGTTTTCAAATGGATGGTTATGCAAAATCCCCTTCTCTGAAACCTGCCACTGCTACAGTTCTTACACGGTTACAATCAGCTGAGGGTTTAGTTTGTGCTCCTGCAGTTTACTTGGATCCAGATGAGATGAGATGAGATGCCATGCGTTTCGTTGTCACCGTAGAGTAAACTACTGCAAACCATTGGTGCTCCAAATGTCAAGCGTCTGCAGGTGGATTCAACGCCCGTTTACTCTTGTTACGCCATGGGTCTGGAGTCTGGTGATCCGATCGACACACGCTGGCTGCCACCAGTGACAGGACAAAATCCGCCCTGCCCTACCCCACCACGCTCATCAGCACGGCTCCTTTCACCACAACCTATAAATCTACACGATCTACACGGGAAATATGCTCGATTCGCACTATGATAAGCCCCGGGTCGCTTTCGCCCGGTCCTTCTGTTCGGATTCGATCCTACTGAAGGCCTCTCCTGCTGCCATATGGCTTGTTCCTGGCGAGGCAGAGCTACAAGACGTTCAGAAGCCGACAAGGGAAACTGCAGGTGACATCGGGAGACGACTCGGGTTTGCCCTCCACCCCAAACGACCAAGCGGAAGGAAGGAAACGTGTTTTGCGCAATCTGGAGTGGTAGTTGATCCCAAATCTTTTGGTTGTTTTGGATGGGTGGGTGTCCACGACCTGATGTGGATCCAAATGGCTCCATCACTAACACACGGTTCCCCATCGGTCTCGTGCTGCTGCCACTCTTCGGTTCTTCATCGTCTTTTTTTTATATATAATAAAAATAAAAATTCTTCATCGTCTCATGCTAACTTTTTTTTTTTTTTTTTTTTTTTTGCACAGCCCAGCTAGACACACTAACAAGGCCCATTAAACACTTGCTGCCGCCTGCCGCCTGCCGCCATAGGTAGAGTAGGTCTGAACTAATTTTGGATAGGAATTGGAGGAAAATAAGCATGTTTTCTTTTCCTTTCTGTCTCCTATTATCTTGCTGTTGTCACTTTCCTGCATTCTAGATTCGTATAGACTTTCAAATGAATAAGCATTTTATATTTCTAGATTGTTCCAATATATTTTGATAATCCTGTGTTTTAACTAGAGGGCCTTAGTAAAGGCCTCTGTTTGAAGTCACTCTTTCTAATTTGTAGTTGCCCACGTACTATTAGGAACATGAATCCAAACAGGGCCCAACGAAGAAATGTGTATTGATTGAGTTATCGCGCTGTTCAACAATGAAATTTCTGCTGGAACACAAATGGTAATGGTACTATTACTTTTTAAATTAACACGCTGTGAGGTACTTTCCCACTGACGGTTGTTTTACATATAAAGGCGTTCTATTTGCTGTTACAACTAGTCACAGATCTGTGGTGGTTCTGTACAACACAGCACAGTCGTAAGGATTTTGAGCTAAAAAAGATACAAATTAATTGATCTGTATGAGATTGATGCACAATATGTATATGTTTCGTACATTTGGCAGTTGGCATTGAAATGTGGTCCATGGTCAGGTTGATCTATGAGATGAGCATTGAAAGTACTGTAGAGCGTGCAACAGCAGTTTCTTCACATCATCAGGTACTTCGAACCTTGCTCAATGAGCTTATCCACTACAATTTTGTAGGCCTTCTCAGTAGGATGGAAGCCGTCCCAGAAAATATAATCGATTGCATTTGGACATGCACTGTGATATGCAATGAATATGGCAGCATTTAACACTGTGCTGCCACAGCAACCTTCGCTGACATCCTTGAAACCTGTAAAAATGCGTCTCATTTTTTTAGTAGAAATGGTTGTAATGAGAACATGTCAACTAACTAAAACCCTCTTGAGAAAGAAGACGTGCATAATACCAACTACTGCATCAAAATGATAATTAGATTAGTTTTTATACGCTGGTGTGAAGGTTGGTTTAGTAAGATTTCAGTATCATCAACACATCAATGTTATTAGGTTATAGTAGCAAAGAAACTATAAGACTTACCATATGCAGCTGGATTCTGAATAAGATTAAGCAAGGTGTAGTATATGTCAAAATAAGCAATCTTTGATCCAGAAGCACTTCGTTCTGCATTCAATCGCTCTATTTCCTTTGAAATTCTAGAATTATATAACTGAGACGCTTGATTCCTTAATGGTTCGCATTGACGCGAAGGGCTTCCTCCAAGTGTTATCTGTGACGGACAGCATCCCAATGGTGGCACACCAAGAAATCCAATCTTCTTAGCTCCCATATCATTCAGAGTCTGTGCAAATTAAGGAAGGGAGCCATTAAACATGACAAACATGACGTCTTTCTAGTACTCCAATCTTTATACAATGGCCTATTCCGGAGGAGTTCAAATATATGAAAAAGCGATACAAAATATAGAGAATGACCAAGAAGATTAGAATTTGCAATAATTACCTTTGTGAAGTTAATCGCCGAAGAGACAAGAAATTCCACATATTGAGGAAGATCATATTCGTGGCGTCTCAAAGGGAGAGTGAAATAATTATTTAAGATGTCATTTGCCCCCATTACTGTGAAGAAGACGCCTTCGGAGAGAACTCGTGTCATTTCCTTCTCTCCAGCCAAAGCCGTTAGCTTTTGCTTGTACTCTCGAAATAGTTCGAGTTGATCGGTACTCGACAAGGTTGTCTGCATTAATAATTTGCACGTCTCAGCTTACTACGTTACAGTTTTATTTATTCTCAGAAACAACAAAGATAACGACAACTTCAATATTGATATAGCTTCTTGATCTGGAAAAACAAAACCAAAAACATATAAATATATACTATAAAATAATTACCGCAAGCTTGGATGTGAGCGGATCATAGCCACTGCCTCCTACGGCAAACGCCACACCAGTGAGTAGGTCCTCTAGTTGTAGATCAGGGCCAATGAAAGGAGGCAGCAGGTCCTTAATACCCAACTTGGAAACTGTTCAGAAATAATTGCATTACGAGAAAGAATCAAGTTAGAATGTTAGATGTTTCACCCAACCCAATAACGTTTGCAGTAGTACTGGTGGTGATGATGAGTATATATATAGCACTATTATAAAGAACTAACAAGAGGACCACTATCCAATTTTCCTCATATGTCACTCATGTGTTGGACCATTCTAGTTTCAAATCGAGTTAGGTCCATAAATTTTAAAAACTATTTCTAGATCCCTAAAAATTTATATACTCCCTTCGTTTCAAGTTACAGTTTACTTTTGACTTTGCTCTAAGTCAAAAATTTTATAACTTTGACCAGGTTTATATAAATGTGCACAAACCTCTAGAACATCAAATAAATTAGCTCCATTCATATATAGTTCTTCATAAAGTAATTTTTATAGAGCTTTCCTTTGAACATGTAGACGTTGATATGTTTTTTTAGAGTATTTCAAGTTAGAAAGAAGAAATTAAATTCATAGTGAACGATGACTATACCTTCCTCGCCACCCAATAAATCAATTCATAGTGTACTTATCTCTTGATTTCAGAACCGTATCGTCCGACAAATGTAGATATATATTCCATGCATGTACGGATGAGAGCATGTAGCATTGAAATCTAAAACAGGGTAGCAGTCGGCAACATTAATAGTGGGACTGGGGAGTAGCCCCCAGGCCCCCACACGTAGTACAGTACATACCTATGAGGTCCCCGGGGACCAGGCCATTGGAGAACCTGCCTGTGGCGACGCCGCCGGGGAAGTCCTGGCCGTAGGGCGGGAAGTTGGCCTTGGCCTCCGTGATCCGGTGGTTGTTGTTGCCGGGGTCGACGATGGAGTCGCCGAAAAAGAAGATGGCCGGGATCTTGGGCCGCCGCTGCTGCTGCTGGTCGTCCCTAGTTGTAGCGGCGGCGGAGGCACCACCAGCAGCTGCTGCTGCCGTCGTCGTAGCTCCGTCGACTCCATGGACGACGACGAGCACCAGCGCCGCCACGAGCAGTGATGATGCTCGTCGGCACCACGGCGCATGGGCATGGGCATTCCCCCTGCGGCAGGGCGGCGTGAGAGACTGAGACGACGACGACGCCATTATTGCCAAGTCGTCGCTGATGAGTGGCCGGGCCGGGAGGACACACTCTCTCGCCTGGCGCCCCACGAGTTTTATTTATAGCGCGCTCGCGACGCGCCCGGCGCCGCTGATGAGTTCGCGCGCACGATATGATGGATCGTCCGGCACGGGCTGCTATCTACCATTCGGCTGCATGATCCGGTGGTTGCGCGTTGCCATCCGCCACGCTGCAGCCATTAAATTCGGCTGCATTGCATTGCATGCATGCATGCATGTGGGGAGCATGGGGATGGTAGAATGGAAGAATAGTAGCAGCAGCAGCTATGAAAAATGATGATTATTGTTTGCCACTTCTTCAGCCACAGCTAGCCGGGAATGAAATGCCACGTAAGACGACGACCAACGAACCAATCACACGGTGGGCCCATTTATGCGTGTAAATCTTTGGTCGTCAGTCCGAGTCCGACATGTAGAGAGCAACTATAGACCTGAACGGCTGCACCCGAATTGTCCATATAGCGCTGGTCAGCTGATAAAACTATAATTAGCAGCTACACATAATGCACGCAAATCACGTCGCCTGTTTCTTAGGTTTGTTTATATATTTAGGTATATACATAAGTATGGTTCAGTATCAATAACCGGCTACTATTAGCCTATGGACAAATGAATTGCCACCAAAACGGCCGAAGGCATCTGATGGTGGAGTGCGATGGGAACCCACCATCAGTCAACATTACTAGTAGCTACTAGCTAGACTCACAGTCAGTATGCATGCAGGATTTATTATATATTTGATCTCTCTCGTATTACGAATATGGAATGATTGGACTGTGTGGTCACCTATACTTCCTCCATATAAAAATTAGATATCGTTTTGGACAAGGTTTAGATCAAATATTGGAAACATAAATCATAAATAACTTTTAAATTATTGAGTTTAAAAATGTAAAAACCATATCAATAAATTTGTTTTGAAAAATACTTTCATAAAAGTATAAATATATTACTTTGTGATGAATATTTTTATAAAATTATAAAGTCAAAGTTATACTTTGGAGACCGTGTCGCTGTCTTAAACGACATCTAATTTCTATACGGAGGGAGTATATATTGCTGTATATATAGTACATGCATATATGTACATAGTACATCTATAGTAACTCTGGTGGGTCCACATTAAGCAAGCACCGAACCAAACAGAGCACACGGGAGCAGCAGCAGCATTGTCTTAAATGCTCAAGTACAGAACCCGAGGCTAGCTAAAGGCCTAGCTTCTTCCATGCCTAATATATGCGCCCCTCTTTATTAAATTTTATTTATGATTACAAAAATAATATCGCTACAACAAAATCAACTTTTACGACGCTCACCACGTGACAAAAAAATAACTTAATATCTCTCGGATAACGAAGAATGATGATGGCTTGTGGTCACCTAATAAGTGTACATACATCATGCATGCTTGTGTTAGACAGACTATTGTACATCATATCATCATTTTCATGCTTGTGTTTTTATTTGACAGACTATTTAGTTATTTTTTTTATATTTATATTTAATATCTTTAACAATTTACGAGCATCACAGAAGCATTTCGTTTGTTTGTGGTAAATATTGTCTATGGGAGGCCCACATTTTATTTTTTTATTTATATTTAATGCTCTTTACATTTTTGAGGAGAGAGTCAAAATCCGATATGCATACCGTTTGGGTTCGAGGGACCTACTACCTGAATAGTTTGTCATTTATTCCGGCAAGCCGGTGATGGACGGTACTATGTCGGTATCACTGTATCAGGCACCGAAACTGGCCTTAAAAACACAGCGGAGAAGGGTAAGTTCATCGAAAACGTCTGTAACGCGGATTTGACGTCGCGGGATCCAAGCGGTGGCTCCAGCTGCACGAGTCCTGCTTTGCAGGCGTTCAGCATAATCCCTTGTCCTAAAAAGACCGTCAACATGTGTATCTCTAAACAAATTATTTAAAAATTAGATTCAAATAATGTTTTAATAATACTAATTAATAACATTATTATTATTATATTATTATTATTATTATTATTATTATTATTATTATTATTATTATTATTATTATTATTATTATTATTATTATTATTATTATTATTATTATATTTTTATATATTTAATCAAAGTTAATTCTTCAAAAACGAAAACGACGTTTTTGGATAGAGAAAATAACAGTAGGCGTTTTGCTCCTAGTAGTAGACACCACACCATGGCCGATCGGAGGGCAGAATTTGCCGGTTCCCAGAGCTGGGTTGTATCATCAAGGAAAAAGTTTTTTTTTTTTTTACTGTCAACGGGGGGAGAGGCTTCCCACCGGATAGGTTTTATTTCATTGACCTAGGCTCAGTGAGCCCATCAGATTCAAGGTTTACAACATCATCACTTACACAACTGTTTACTGGTTACATAGGGCCAATAAAAGTTGGCACCAAACATCTGCCCTGATTAATATAAAACAAAGCATTATGATGGTATCAGAGAAAAAGTTGCACCATCAAATCCTATATATCCTTTACCCTGTTACCCAGAAGGCAGCCGCATAGGATCGGAGCAGTCATGAACCATGTGATGTGATCTTCAGTTCCAGACGCCCCCAGGCAGATAGCACAGATGTCCTCGCCGATGGTCCCTTTCCCTGTGGAGGTTTGCCTTGCACTGTAGTCTGTCCTGAAGGAGCCAACAGAGGCACAGGAGCATTGTGTTGAATGGCGGAACATGCCTATGCCCCACCTTATCCCCATGCATGCCGCGGCCACGCCCCTTTATTAGATTTTATTTTATTTATAAATATGAGTACAACAAATCAACTTGTTCGACGCTCACCACATGAAAATCAGTACTCTATCTTGTAGTCCAACATGTCATGGAAAACAAAACAACTTGCCGCGCCGGGACGGGATTGGATGATGTCAACAAAAGGCTCCTACCAATACCAATTCAATTGACATATAGGTCGGTGGTATATATTTTTTTAATGGGAAATTCCATCCTACTCCTAGAGAGTAGTTACTCCCATGTTAATATCTCTAGATTTAAGATGTATATGACCAAACGAAGTATATGTATACGAAGTATATAATCATACTAGACCATCTATGGTAGTATATATATCAAGTATGCATGCATATATTTATATAGTTATACTTGTTTTATATACTCCTTTAAAATTTTTTCCCGTTTTGAAAATCTTAGAATGAGTATATAAACATACAAAGTGATAAACAAGTCAAACACATACTTTTGTTTTGAAGATGGAAATAACTACTCCCGGATTCTCTTCTTTTTTAATTCTGGCTTTTGAGGCTCTTTTTTTTTTTTTTTTTTGAGACTCTCTTTTGAGGCTCTTTGGACGCTTCGACTCCCACCCGTTTATAACAACTATACTACAAACGTCAAGCCTTTTGTTGGGCCATTACTGGCTTGGGCTATTATTAGCTCTCTTGGGCTACGATCTGTATGTTGGTTGTCTTTCTTCTTTTTCAAGTAAAATGGTTCTGAGATGAAGTCTTGGGTCTTAAACCAGATCCAATCATAAGACTGATATGTAGCTAGAATATTGAGCTACCACATTACAGTATCTATTGATATGAAGAAGGTGAAAAAAAAAAAGAAGATAAAAAATTCTTGTCTCTTGCTTCATGTCATGCATGGATGATGGAAAGCCAGCCGAGAGCAATCCCTTTCATTTAATTGGAGCTTCTGGATCACATAGAGGCAATCAGAGGAGGATATGCATAGAAAGTCGAGAATTGAGATGTACTACTGCAACGCGGTGCATGAGAAATGGCATCCGGAAGACCAAAGTAAATTACTAAATTAAACTTCCGCTTCAGGACGCCAGAGAATGAATTGAATGAATATATGCACGCCCAGCCCAACTCGTGGTGCTCTCGTTGACCAACTAGCTATGGACGGAAGAGGCCGGCAGGGACGACGTCAGTGACCGACCGCCTGCAGGTTCCCTCCCAATAACCATGAATGCGTCAGAGTCCGGCGGAGCACGTCGAGCCCCGCGGCGCGCCGCCGTCGCGCGCGACGAGTTCCACGTCCCCAATCATTCCCCTCCCCCACCGCCACCGTGCGCGTGCTCGCCGTCACCGCTCACCGCGCGCCCAACGATCAGAGCGTCGGATGAGTCCACGGCGAGGTCGAGGTGCAGGTGCAGGTGCAGGGGACGGAGGAGGCTTTGGGCTGGGCTCCTTGGAATATGCAAATGGTTGGAGATGATGATCACGAAAGATGATGTACAGACGCTAGCTTGCTTGCATTGCAGACTTGCAGTCGCAGCTGACCTGAACCTGATCAATCAACATATGACATGATCAGGGTCTGCAGACAGTTGAATGTTGATGCTTGCTCCTATTATATTTTTGTTCTTCTTCTTGTGGTTACTCATCCCTCTGGCTGCAACATTCTACGAATAATTAATTAAGAACCGGCCGGCCGATCCCCTGAATCAATAATTATTGTTATTACCAACAACAGCTCCCCCACCAAACATTGTCTTCTCTTGCCCCTGATTCGATCGTCGCTCGCTCCTTCTTCCCTCTGCCCACCTACCAAATCCTGCCGTGTCGGTGCCGTCCTCCAAGCGGTACACACAGATCGAACCAAAAGGATGTCGCCGCCGCCGCCGCCGCTGCCGTCGGCGCAGGCCGGAGCCGGCGCGGACGGCGACAAGCCGCCGCTGGTGCTGCTGGCGCAGCCGCTGTTCCCGAGCTTCGCGGCGGCGCTGGAAGGCCGGTACCGCTTCGTCCTGACCGGGGACGCCGACGCGGCCACGTTGGCGGAGGCGCGGGTCCTGCTCGTGCCGGGGCTCGTGGCAGTCACCGCCGAGCTCATCGACCGGCTCCCGGCGCTGGAGCTCGTCGCCGCGACCTCCGTCGGGCTGGACCACGTCGACCTCCGCGCCTGCCGCCGCCGCGGGCTCGGCGTCACCAACGCCGGCCCGGCCTTCTCCGTCGACTCGGCCGACTACGCCGTCGGCCTCGTCGTCGCCGTGCTGCGCAGGCTCGCAGCCGCCGAGAAGCACCTCCGGAGCGGCAGCGGCGGGTGGGGGACGGACGGCGACTACCCGCTCGCCACCAAGGTTAGCTTTCTTGATTTGATGGATATAAAATTCACACGTTAACATTCAGTTTAAATATGCCTTAAGATAAAGTTCAAGTGCACAGTTTTGGTATTTTCAGGGTTAATTCTCAATTCTTTTTTTTTTTAACTTGAGTACACTTATATATCCACTATTCTCGGCCCAACCAAGTCTTAAGTACTTTTGCCATAGCTCAACCATCTAAAAGGCCCAATAGTGCACTAACGTAGTACTCTTTTTTATTAACTCACACTAACACTGACTGACATATATTTGACCTTAGTGTTCACAGTTTGTCTAACAAATACGTATTCGAGAAACACTATTTGATTTGTTGTGACAAGTACAGCTTCCCAAATTTGCTCTGGTTGTTCACGTATTTAGTTTTTTTTAGAGAGGTGGCAAAAATTTTTGCCGGATTTAAAAGAGTTCACGTATTTAGTCGGACTGACTGTCAAACCAAAATAAGGCCTGCGGAAGTTGAAAGTGCATCGAACGGTGATCCTAACCCCTGAAAAATCATTAAAGCTACATTTCGCTCAAATGATTCAAGGTCTTCTCTCACTCGAATTTTTCTGCTCACTCCAAAGATGCCACATAGTCTTCTTTTGCAACTTTGGCAAGATAGAGGTTAGGATTTGAGTCTCAGGAGCTTACCAAAATCCGGCAAATCTCTGAAGGATTGCCGTGGGAGAAGGCCGGCCCAACAGTGGTGGCAAGGGTGGGGCGAGGCGGTGGTGGAATGGAACGATCGGTAGTGTAATAGGGGAGGGCGGTTGGACGGGGCTATAGCTATGTGTGACAGTGATAGCCTGACAACCTTCCCGGATCAAATATGACAGTTGTAGTAGAAGGCAACGGACCCTGAGGTGCTGCCTGAGTCGGACGCAGCGGCAACTGGGCTAACTCTCTGTTTGTTTGTTTTATCAGTCTTTTAAATAGTCTTTTTTTCTCACAACAAATTAGTGTTTTTGGTTTATCAACCAGTTTATAAAACTAGCTGAACCGACCGTGATGTCAAACCAAGGGTAAGGGGCCACTAGAGAGTCGAGCACGAAGGCGGAGACGGCAAGAGTTGAGCGACATGTAGTGTGATATTGTCAATGTCGGAGTCGGGCTTAAGTGGCAGGGGCAGATGCATAGTAGGTGCATGGGGGTACAGCTGTACCCCCAAAATTTTTGGAAAAACACCAAGTATATATATCATTTAATTACCTTGTACATGTATAATACATTGTTAAATACAATTGCTAGTCTGCGCAACCATACAACATCCATACCTCTCTACCTTTGTTTTTTTATTAATCCAGTTCTGTGCCAAGCTTGTTGAGACAAAGAAGCACAATCCCTTTAAACTTGTTTATTTATTGCTGAAATTGGTCCTCATCCTTCTAGAGGCTACTAGTGTTGGGAGCCGTTGCATGTATATATATAATCACAATTATTTTATCATCATTTACTGATCGAATATGTATGTTAATGTCAATGAATCATTTTGGTCCGTACCCCCATGATTGAAATCTTAGATCCGCCACTGGGTGAAGGACTAAATGGAAAAGAAAAGGAGGAAATTTGGTATGAGTTTTTCATTTTAGATCTAAACAACCAATGGTACTGAATCACTCAATTGTTGCCTATCGGATAGGAGAACCGAGGACTGTAGGAAAAACAACTCAAAAATAATATAACTCATTTGCAGGTGAGCAGCAAGCGCGTGGGGATCCTGGGGCTGGGCAGCATCGGCTCGCTGGTGGCGCGGCGTCTCGCCGCCTTCGGCTGCCGCGTCGACTACCACTCCCGCGCGCCGAAGCCGTCGTGCCCCTACGAGTTCCACCCCACGGCGCGCGCGCTCGCGGCGGCCAGCGACGTGCTGGTGCTGTCGTGCGCGCTCACGGAGGAGACGCGGCGCGTGGTGGACCGCGACGTGATGGAGGCGCTGGGCCCGGGCGGCGTGCTCGTCAACGTCGGCCGCGGCGGCCTGGTCGACGAGCCGGAGCTGGTGCGGTGCCTGCGGGACGGCGTCATCGGCGGCGCCGGGCTGGACGTGTTCGAGGACGAGCCGGAGGTGCCGCCGGAGCTGCTCGCCATGGACAACGTCGTGCTGTCGCCCCACAGGGCCGTGCTCACGCCGGAGTCCATGCAAGGGGCGGTGGATGTCGTCGCCGGAAACCTCGAGGCCTTCTTCGCCGGCAGGCCGCTGCTCAGCCCAGTGACGCTGTGAATTTTTGAACCGCTGTGAATTTTTGAACCGCGTGGAGGATACCTCGTCGCGACTGCCATGTGCCATCCATCAAAACACATCGACCCGTGTGGGATATAATAAATTAATAATCATTGGGGAAAAAAATCCAGTGGTTACACGTGGTAGCAACTATGGATGGCCACTATAATTTGTGACACGAATCCATACACACATTCAGCATACGAGCGAGGTGTAGTTTTCTTTTGTACTTTTCCTAAAAAGGAGCTTTTGTTTCTTTATATGTGGTAATCCCGGGATTACCAAAAAGCCATGTAATTTGAAAAATTCTGAAATATGTACCTCAGGGCACGGCCAACAAAAAAAAAAAAGTAGACACCTATAATCAGGCGATAATAACGTGATCCTTTGATCTTGCTTCAAAATTCGCACATTTGAACTGTTAGATCGTCGTCTTGTGGCACATAGCCGTTGCTCAAATAAATGCTATTTTTTCACACTTGAAAATAGCAAATCCTGATTTCTTTTAAATTTAAATTTGAGCAATAGTTCTATGAGAAAGGTGTAGTTTTCTTTTGTTTTTTAATTAAATTTAAGCAACAATTCTATGTATTGGATGCATACTTATGGACTTGTGGATATGCCTATTTGCTTTATGAGGCCCGTTCTCACTTGTTTTTTTTTTTTGAAACAAGAGAGGTTCACACCCCCCCCCCCCCCCCACTGGACTTTATTGATATTGAAACAAGTTCACAAAAGGTTCAACTCTCCTCATGAAACAAAAAAGGTTACATAGAAAATCAAGAAAACTAAACATAGTTGTGCAGCCATTGATCAAACTGTGGTTGGTAGTGTTCTTTAGCTCTCAGCTTAACTGGAGTTAATTCTTTCCTGAAGTGGCTTTGTAAGCAGTCAGATAATGGGGGATATCTCTGAAAATATGATCATTCCTAGAGGCCCATATTGCCCAGCACATAGAGATCATAATTTCCATGAATAACGGCTTACCAATCTGATTTATGAAGATTGACAGAGAGCTGAAAATATCATCTCGAATGAAGTGTGCTAAACCCAGAGTGTTCCAACAGCTCATAGCAAAACGCAGTGACAGAAGAGGTGCATGAGACTTTCTTCTGTGTCAAGATGACATAACACGTAGTTGTAACTTTCTAAATCCGTATGTTTTCTCTGAAGAATTCCACGGGTACTAAGTCCATCTTTAAGAAGCAGCTAGAAAAAGAATTTTCTCTTTAGTTGACAATAAGAGTTCCAAAGCCATTTATAAGCTAAGTGCACCTGTCTGGCTCCCGTTAGCTGCACGTATGCTGTATTTGAGGCAAAACTCCTTGATCCCCAAATATAAGTCCATACATGTTTATCTTCCCGTGTGGCAGTGTCATCAACAATCTGAAAGCAACTGCTGAAATTGAGAGTAAGCTTGTGGTGACAAGGGCAAGTGAAAGCAACCAGAGAGATCTTCAGAGACGAGGATAACTGAGGAAGCAGTGTCCTTAGCAAAGGAGAAAATATGAGGAAACTGTACACTGAGCAACCTGCCATTCTAGAGATCTGTCCAAAACAAACATGTAGAGCCCGCTGCTCAGCCCAGTGACGCTGTGAATTTTTGAACCGTTAGAGGATACCTCGTCGCGACTGCCAAGTGCCATCCATCAAACATATCAACCCGTGTGGGATATTAATAAATCATTGGGAAAAAAATCCAGTGGCTACGGCCACACGTAGCAAGTGTGGCAAGTGTCCATAGTACGCACACATCCAGCATACGAGAAAGGTGTACTTTTTCTAACAAGCAGCTTTTGTTTATTTTTCTCTGTGGTAATCCCAGGATTACCACAAAGCCATGCAGTGGCGGAGCCAGGAATTTTACAAAGGGGGGGCCAATCGAGTTCAATGAAGAGATTTCTATAATCAAACTACCGAGAAGATGAAGATTAGATATAAAAAATACTTTAGGTTCTATAAAGTATAGGCAACAGCCTACGGCCTACATAACCTAAAATACTAAATAAAAGTGATTAATAAAAAAATTATTTTATAAAATATCTATGTATCGCTATTTTACCTTGATCAACTACTCACTGATTGGTTGATTAGGTGCACGCGGCCTGGCCTCCTGGAGACTGCAGTCCTGGACGCTTGCCTGTCGGCTCCCAGTCTGCTTTGCGGACTCGTCACTCACTCGTGGTTGGCCTGGGCGCCCGCGCGGCAGTGCCTCCGCGGACAGCGGCTTCGCGCTTCATCGCTTGGCCGAGGAGGAAGACTGATGAGGCCATGATGGTTTAGGATTTCTTGTTTCTTTTTCTTACTGTATTTCTGATCTGAAATACAAGACGAGAAGGCTAGGCGTCGGCGATTCGGCGATGGGCGCTGCGTCACCTTCTCCGTAAGTGCCGAGCGGACGAGGTCTGCCTCTGCCTATGCGTGGTTTCTATTGAGATGGTTCAGACCCTCACGTACGACAGCTAGCAGGCCCAAATAAAGTAATGGAAGCCAATGTATATGTGTGTATGCAAGCGAACTGTACTTATCAAGTTAATTATTCTATCGGCGTTAAAATTTTCTAGCAGCGATAGGGGGGGCCGCGGCCCCTGCTGGCCTCCCCCTGGCTCCGCCAGTGAAGCCATGTACTTTGAAAAATTCTGCTTCATATTAAGAAAATACGTACATCATGTTACGGTTGAGAAAGGAAAGTAGGCGTTTGAAATCTGTCTTTGGTTCAGGTGATAACGTGATCCTTTGATCTTGCTTCAAGATTCGCACATCTGATCTGTTAAATCTTCTTGAGGCTCACAGTCGTTGCCTAAACAAATGCAATTTTTTAGAAACCTGGAAATAAAAAATTCTTATTTCTTTTAAATTTAAATTTAAACAACAGTTCTATGATAAAGGTGTAGGTTTTTTTGTTATTTCTTTTAAATTTTGAGCAATTGTTGTATGAGTTGGATGCATAGGTATGAACACGTGGATATGCCTATAGTTACCTTATGAGGTCTATTGCCACTTATTACTAGACACAGTAATTCAAAATTTGTGTTTACTGCCTGTATATATTTTTTTGGAATTTGGTATAGAGCCTAACCGTGATTTTATCTCTATTTTTCTTTGTCTTGTGGTTTTGATTTGAAGCTGCCGCCTCCCTGTTTTGGATAGAGAGCATCATAGAGGGGACCTACCTTTGTGTAGGAGTAGGCAGTAGCGTAGAGGAGACCTACCTTTGTCTAGCAGCAACCCTATCAAGGGAAATTCGCACCTCCACCGGCGCGCTCTCGTTGACTGATAAGATTGACTAGCTTTTTCGATGCATCCGGCTATATTTGTTTTAGCTTATTAGTCGTTTCAGCCGATCAATTAATATCATTTTTCTCTCATAAAAAATCAGTCATTCTAACTTATCAGCTAGCATATAAGTCGAAGCCTCATCAAGTGCCATGTTAGCCTAGACTGGGAGTCGACAACGAAGCCCATGTCAATTGTCAATGGTCAATGTGATGGCACCAAATACTCGCACCACCCTTGTGCTCTGTCTCGGCCTGGCCGTGGCGCGCGGTCCGCCCACATGGTGATGCGGACGACGCATAGGTTGGTCTAGTCCAGGTCCAGCAGCACCTGGATAGTGGACACGCGCGCCCGCGGGTTTGCGTCGGCGCCAGTCCCGGGCGTACTGTACAGGCACGTTTGATGTGGAGCCATAGAGTGGCTCGGCCGGCTGGCCTAGCTGTGGCCAGCTACGGCCTGGTTCTCTTGGGCAACACCTCTTGTTTGATTCACATGCTCCTAATGAGTCAGGCCAGATTAGGATTGCGTTTGATTTGGTGTACATATGAATAATATGGTGACCTTACCCCTCTTCTTTCTCTTGTTGGCATTCTATCGAGCACCAACTAGGCGCCGGTGAGAAACACGAGCACCGTCATGGTGAGCGCCTCCGCCACGACAAGCACATGCTCCACAGTGAGCACCGTCATGGTGAGCACTTGCAACAGCCAAATCTCAGGCGGAGGGGGAGGTGGAGGCCCCTTCGATCTGGGGCAACCGCTCCACTTCGCCGTCCCACCGTGAACTAGATGCCAGAGCTCGGCAATGTCGTGAAGGCCTCGCTGAGCGACGAGGAGGACGCCGAAGACGAACACCTCGACCACGACAAGGCGGCGCTCGTCTCCTCGTGGCACCAGGTCAAGTGGACCGCGGCATGGTCAAGCTGCTCGTCACGGCCGTGTCCTACATCGACGAGGACGTCGACGCAGGCTACCGGACCAGCAGCGTGATGAGGAAGCACGCCTTCCGCGCATCGGTCATCCGCGCCCAGCGCCGCACCGCGCCGCTTGCCTCGCGTCCACCACGCACGCCGCTGCCGCCGCCATTGCTCGCCACCATTGCCGAGGTTGAGGTGTCCGAGGTGCTCGACGAGGCCCTGGCCGCCGTGGCATCCGCGTCCGCGGCCGTGTTCTCCGCGCTCGGGGAGGTGACGGGATGCACCACAGGAGAACGGAGGGAGCCTGGCTCCAGAAAAATGAACTCCACGGCGTTGCCTAGGATGCAGGAGAGAGAATGGAGTTTACACGAGTTAAGACAGACCGGAAGATAAACCAAATGAATCAAACACGGCGGCCTGCACCTAGGGAGGTCGGGGCACCCAAATGGCCCTATATCAAACGCCCCCTACGTGGCCGCTCCGGCGCGGCGTGCGATCGATCGCTGTTCCCACACGGTGGCATGGCGTCCGTACGCCGGTCGCCGGTCGGTAGCTAGATCAGATGCACGTGCTCTTTGTCCCGTTTGATTCCCCTTGGTTGCACGTAACGCCGCGACGATGCTCGATCCGTGCCCGTCGGCACTAGCTATGCGCATTCGGCGGCGATGGAGTCTGGCCGCCGCGCTCTGCTCCGTGTGCACCGCTGAGGAAGCAGTCTATATAGACAGAGGTTGATCTAGGGGGGGAAGCCTTCTACACCTGGTGCATCAATGCAAAAGCAAGAAAAGCGGCAGAGAAGAAACAAAAAAAATTAGAGAGGTATTTTTTTTCTAAATTATAAGTCGTTTTTATTTTTTAATTAATTTATTTATTATATGTAGATACATAGATACATAGTAAAATAAAGTCAAAGGCGGAAGAAGAACAGACTAGTCCCTTCAATTCTGTTCAGCATCCGTCGCTATATGGTAGTCATCCTAGCGGAATGCATCGCTTCCGATCCTTATTTGGCTGATTTAGTAGTTGCTGTTGTGTTTGTCTTTAACTGAGTTTGCTTCTCAAGAAATCAAACCATGCATTTGGAGTCGTAAATATTTTTTTGTATAACTTACATACAGTAGTTAAAACTAAGGTTATCTTTGAGGAGCATCTTCAACGGTTTTGCATATGGGTTTTGCATTTTTATTTTTGCAAAAAAAAGTCTAAAAAAATATCTATCCAACGGTTTTGCAAATAGGCTTTGCATTTTTGTTAACTTGGCAAAAAAAACAGGGAAGGACTTGCAAATATGCATACCTCGTCCACGCTTGGCATTTCCAACGTTCGCACTATTTCCCTCCCGCTGCGTAGTTCCCATATGCCGCCGCGTCTAGAATTTTCTTTTTTGCCAAGTGATAATAAAAAACCATTGGAGATCAACTCTTTAGACTTTTGCCATATTCATTTGAGACTTGGTAAACTTACAATTTTGCTAAACAAAATATGTAAAACCGTTGGGATGCTCTAAGCAAGGTTGATCAAACGCGGGCGGGGGCCCTTCCGTGCCGCCGGCGGTGCAGTGCTCCTAGTCTTTTCGCAGGACTCCGTACTCGTACAGCCCACAGCACCCTGCCAGCCGCCGCTACAGCTCAGCTGTCAGCTCTGACCCAGCAATCCGTGCTGCTACATCTGCATCCGCATCATCAAATCCGCGCGCGTGCGCCGACCCTGCCGGTTCCATGCCCCCAGCTGCGCCAGCTGCATGCACGGCACCGCCGCGATCCGCGACGGTCACCACGCCTGCGGTTTCCGCGTCCGCGCGGCGCGCGCCAAGCTGTGCCCCCGCTCTGCCTGGCCGCTGGCGCCGCGGCTGGTGTCGTCGTCACATGCCACATGCTAGCGGGCTCCCTTCCCGCTCTGTCGTCGACCTGACCTCGCGCGCCTCCGTGTCGTCCGGCGGTGCCCCGTCCTCCCTCTCCCTCCACCATCCACCATCCACGGCACGCACGCTTGATCTCGATCCAGCACCAGTGGTCCAGCGCTCCGAGAATCATATCTGCGCTTGTCTGTTTGTCACCGAACCACGCATTACCACAGTCCACAGTTCCATGAGGCACGCGATCGACATGCATCGATGATCCGATCCGCCTTCATCGCTTGTCGCGTCCTCCAATCGTTTTTTTTTTTTTTGACTTGGTGGCCTAGATACATGTATAGTGTACTAGTAGTAGTAGTATGCAAATACAGTAAACAAAACTGCAGGAGTACCGTACTGGATCGGACAAACCGCCCATGATGCTCTGTCGTTGCCCCGAGAACATATACTAATTCCGCTTCTCACGCTACCATTTCTAGCTACTCCTCCCTTTGTTTTGTACTATACAACGTACGTGCACGCTCAGTTCTGATGTACGTGTACACAGTACACAGATGCATGCAGCCGTGCGGCACAGCTGTGCAGGTACATCTCCCCTGGCCGGCAAATTCTTTTTTTTTCCCCCTTTCTTTTTTAAGTTTCAGGGGCGCCCCATCAGGCTCATCAATCATCACTGCCGACGCGCGAGACTGACGATAATTGCCTCGCTCGACCTGCCGACGGTAGGGTAGGGATGCTGGCACATGGAATGCAACGGGTTCTACTCAACATACAGGTGGAAAATCTCACCGGCGGCTCCATCGATCAATGGATAATTCGCTCTCCATACCCTCCTCCCCTTCCTATTTGTATTTTGGATTAAAAAAATTATCCATACCTTACCAAAAATGAGATGGATAAGGGTTTCAGTTTAGGTAATGAATATCCAACAACAAGCATACTATTATTGCCTTGCTCCTTCAAGCGGTCCAACCCATGTATTCGTCTAGGAGCTAACTAATTAAACACAGGACGGCACCGAACCACACCCTTGGACCTTTTGAATTTTTGATAGAACGTGTGTGTCCTTCAAACTATGAATCTATCATTTTTGCTTAATTAGTGGCTACATGAGTCATTCATGTTACTATAAGATGGAAAATATGTGAGCCAGATTTGAGCTGTACTAATTTTTATGAACTCTATAGTGCATCATTTGATCTTTTCAGAATATATGTGATTGGTACTCGGCAGGTGCACGCACGAGACCTTACACGCAAGGCTTGGGTGAGAGTTAGAGTTTCAAATAGTCGGGGGACGAGTAGTGTTACTCGCATCTTAATTGACCTGCTGCCATCCCTAGATGACAGGACTTCGGGTATTGCCTACATCTACTATGCAGTTAATAGACAAGAGGAGAGATGATCAAGGAAGCGTTTGGTTGAAGGGATGAGAAGGGATGGAATGGAATAATTATGTTCTTTTTGATCAGTGTTTTGGTCGAGGGACAGAGGGATGGAGCCCCTCTCCGCATGTGAACATCTATCCAGATTCGAAGCGAGGTTGTTCATGGAAAATCACTAGATTCCAATCAAATAGTGTGAGCATCGTCCTCGTAGGTGACTCGAGCATGCCGTGCCACGAATGGGGGCGGACGATGTGGTCAGGCGCGAGTGCAGCGCCCAGAGCCATAGGCAGAGGTGACTGGACTTGAGGAGGTGTCGACGTAGGGTGGAGGTGGTGGGGGATGGGCAAGACACCAGCGTATGCACAGGGCAGGAAGGAGACTAGGAGAGAGTAGAACTGCGGACACAATGGTGCGTGGCGGGGATGTAGATGAATGGAGAGAAAAAAGAGAACAGGAAAGTTTGACTATTAAGCGGCCTAAGCAATTTATCATCCTATAATCCATTAGCACTAAAAATTAATTGCTAAATTCAATACTAGTGGATCTAAACAGACCTAATAAACCTGCTAATTATTAACTCAAGGCCTACTAATTATTAGTTTTATTATAGTAGCTAGCTAATTTTTAGTTAGTACTAGTAATCCAAACGGGCTCTTCTCACATAACTCAATCAAACAAGAAATTTAAATTAAACTTATCCTATTTCTGCAGCCAATAGAGCCGTTCTATCCTAAAAACAGGAATGCAAACCGAACGGACCCATGCTGGCGCCGCGACGCCGTCCCCGTCCGGCGGTCGGCGCCGCTACGCGCAGGGCCCCCTGAGACAGAGCCATGTGCTCCCCCGCAGCCGCTTTCCAGCTCTATCATTTGTTAAACGCCTTTCCATCAATCCAACAGCTGCAACCAAACAGTACTGCGTCTGGCTGCTAGCTAGCTAGACGTTGCGAGATGATGACGACGAGACAGACATTGGCTGGAATCCCAGTTCCCACCGTCCCGTCCTGGTTCCGTCCAGCAACGCCTCATGTGCGAATCAGGTTCGGCGGAATCGCGATCTCCAAATTCTTGATCCGCCGCTGCCTGCTGCGTTATATCTCTCCGTGTCCTGCCCTGCTCCACCACCACCGCACTGTGGGTGTTGCCTCCTGAATTATTCGAGTACCACCAGTATATCTATCAGTTGGGATCCTTCGTCGTCTTCGGGTCCATTTGGAGCCTCTCAAGTCTGAACGGACGACTCCCAAGTCTTTACTTACCAGCTAGCCGCCATTTGTTGACGATCCTCCTCTGCTCCCAAGTCGGTTTCTCGTGCGGGTTCCGTGCTTTCTTCTTGCTGCTGCTTCTTCTGCCGGTGCCGAATCGAGAGCGTGTCTCCGGAATCTCTCTGTCAGGTCAGTGGAACCGATGCTCCAAAATCTCTTCTTTGCTGTTCTTTACTCTTCCCATTCAATTGGGAGGATTTTGCTTGTTTCATTTTTAGCCTCTTCTGCCGAGTCCTGTTCTTGATTTTGCTCCTTGATGAATGAATTCTTCACATTTCGTCCTAAATCACTTCTCCCTCCAATCGGATAATGCTGATTTGATTACTCTCGCAGCCTGCAGCTTCTGGTGAAGTGGTGATTGATTCTATACTCGGTCAAGATTGCGGCTCCAGGGCAAAGATGAGGTCTTTTCCCCATCTGCTGCTGATCCTGGTGCTACTCTTGATCCTGGAGAATGTCCGAGCGCAACCCAAACCACTTCTGATCAACTGCGGCTCGGGCTCAAGCTCCGATGTCGACGGCAGGACATGGGTGGGGGACGCCCATCCTAACGCCAGCGACTTCACGGTCACATTGCCCGGAGCCATTGCCACCCAAGCTCCAAAATCTGACCAAGGTGGAGGAGATGCGTACGGGGACCTGTACAGGACTGCTCGCGTCTTCAACGCGTCGTCCACCTACAGATTCAGCGTCGCCGCCGGGAGCTATTTCCTCCGGCTCCACTTCAGCCAGCTCTTCAGCAACCTCAGCAGCGGCAAGGAATCGGTCTTCGATGTCACGGCCAATGGCCTGAGGCTGCTGTCCAGGTTCAACGTCGCTGGGGAAATCTACTGGAGGAACTCCAGGAGCAACTCCACCAGCGATGTCATTGTGAAGGAGTACCTGCTCAATGTCACCACCGCCAAGAAGCTGGAGGTCGAGTTTGTGCCTGATGCCGGGTCGTTTGCCTTCATCAATGCCATGGAGGTTGTGCCGGTGCCAGGCAACTCGATCTTCGATTCGGTTAACAAGGTGGGTGGTGTTGGGGTGAAGGGTCCTTTCAGCCTTGGAGAGAGTGGGATCGAGACCATGTATAGGGTGTGTGTGGGAGGTGGCAAGATTGAGAGGAAGGAGGACCCCCGCCTATGGAGGAAGTGGGATTCAGATGAGCATTACATATTCTCGATGAACGCTGCTCACAGCATCAAGAATACATCCAACATAAGCTATGTGTCAAGTGATGATTCAGTTTCTGCGCCGCTGAGGCTCTATGAGACGGCCAGGGTAACAGAGGAGACTTTTGTGGTGGATAAGAAGTTCAATGTGTCTTGGAGGTTCAGTATAGACCCTGGCTTTGATTACTTGGTCCGGCTGCATTTCTGCGAGCTGGAGTATGAGAAGGCGGAGGAGCGCAAGTTCAAGATCTACATCAACAGCAAGACTGCTGCAGAGAACTATGATGTGTTTGCAAAGGCTGGGGGCAAGAACAAGGCTTTTCATGAGGACTTCCTTGATGCTGCCTTGTCGGAGACGGACACCCTCTGGGTTCAGTTGGGTTCTGAGTCCTCCACAACCAGCGCTGCAGCTGGTGATGCTCTTCTGAATGGCATGGAAATCTTTAAGGTCAGCCGGAATGGAAATCTTGGCCATCCAACAATTAGAATTGGGGGTATGAGTGGTGGCTTTGATAAACCAAAGCGGAGCCCCAAGTGGGTACTGATTGGTGCTGCTACTGGTCTGGTGATTTTTGTCTCAGTTGCTGGTGCTGTTTATTTCTGTTTTTATCTGCATCAGAAGAAAAACACACCAGCTAAGGAAACAGAGGACAACCTACCGGCTACGCCAATGGCTACTAATGCTCGCTCGTCCCCCACTCTTCGCACAACTGGAACATTTGGTAGCTGCAGGATGGGTAGGCAGTTCAGTATTGCGGAAATCAAAACAGCCACCATGAACTTTGATGAGTCCTTGGTGATTGGAGTTGGAGGCTTTGGCAAGGTCTACAAGGGTGAAACTGAAAATGGCACTCCAGTGGCAATTAAGAGAGGTCATGCACAATCTCAGCAGGGTGTGAAGGAATTTGAAACTGAGATCGAGATGCTCTCAAGGCTTCGACACCGGCACCTTGTGTCCTTGATTGGCTATTGTGATGAACAGAATGAGATGATCTTAGTTTATGAGCACATGGCAAATGGCACATTGAGAAGCCATCTTTATGGAAGTGACCTTCCTGCCCTTACATGGAAGCAAAGGCTTGAAATCTGCATTGGTGGAGCAAGGGGGCTTCACTACCTTCACACTGGACTTGAGAGGGGCGTAATTCACAGGGATGTCAAGACCACCAATATTTTGCTAGATGACAACTTTGTCGCAAAGATGGCAGATTTTGGCATCTCAAAAGATGGCCCGCCCTTGGATCACACCCATGTTAGTACTGCTGTCAAAGGGAGTTTTGGTTACCTTGATCCAGAGTACTTTATGAGACAACAGTTAACTCAGAGTTCAGACGTGTACTCTTTTGGTGTTGTCCTGTTTGAAGTGCTTTGTGCTCGACCAGTCATCAATCCAACCTTACCAAGGGATCAGGTAAACCTTCCTGAGTGGGCTTTGAAGTGGAAAAGGCAGAACTTGCTTGAGACTATAATTGACCCTCGATTAAATGGAAATTACACACTGGAGTCCGTCAAGCAATTCAGCGAGATAGCAGAAAAATGCCTTGCAGATGAGGGGAGGAACCGGCCTTCAATTGGTGAAGTCCTGTGGCACCTAGAAAATGCTTTGCAGTTGCACCAAGGGCATCTGCAAAGTTCAACTGCTGATGAAGAGGTAGAAGAATCCACTCATGCAGTCTATGAAGATGCAGATGAAGAAGCAGTTGAAGTTAAAGTTGAGGTACCAGGGACTCTTTGAATAGGGTGAGTGTCCAATTAACGACATGCTCAGCTGCACAGCTATCTGCAGTACTGTAAACACCATTTATGGTTGCCCCAACAATATACTGAAATCCTTTTAGTTCAGTGGGGTTGATTCTTTCTTTTCTTTTTGTTTGTTCTTTGCACTGATGTAAAACATGCTAAATGATACCAATTTGATTGATTCTTTGATAATTTTCTGGACTATGTGGAGCATTATTGGGATATGCAGCATGGAATCCATTGTGCTATTCTTTCATCGACCGAGTTTCAAAATCTTTAAAACTTCATAAGTTCCCAAATTCCCTGAGGTATAGTATTTTGGTTCAGATGGTCTTGGTGTACCTTTATTTATGGCCTTATTTAAGGGTCCACGGCCTTCTTAGCTTAAGCAATAGGTTTCTTCCCCTTACTGAATTTCCTCAGTTTGTCACATTGTACAGCACATAGCAACGTTAATTGTCTATGAATTTTCTATTCACATATCCTACGGATCTAGGGACACATGGATGCAGATATATCTAAACTATGTGATACTGCATGGTACATAATTTTATTTGCTACAGCCAGGCATCAAGAAGCCAAGGCGCTAGTATTGTAGACAAGAAGAGCACCACCCAGCAATATTCCAGCAAGAGTAACTGCCCAGAGCAACAACCCTGTCTTTCCTGCATAAATCAAGGAAGGAAGGTTATTTGTGCTTTGGGAACTGAAGCATCTGAAAGTTCTATAGTAGCAGTGAGCATTTCAAGGATCTGATTTTGAGAGGGTTTTCTGTGCATACCTCCAACATAAACGTCACCGCTTGGAGACCATTCTTCTGGGTTATATATTGGACTACAAGGAAAAGGTTAGCCTCATTATTATATTTGAAAGTGAGAGACGAATTATCAATGTTATTTTGTTCTGGCCCCTTTTTAATATTTTTGTATGTTTCAATGATTGTGGCCACTATTTTTACTGAAAAGTACAGTTCCCAGTACCAGTGTATAATCTTGTATTTCAATCTCTTTCTATTAAGTAATTTTATAGCACTGACATCAGGGTGAATTTCACCTGTACCCATCAACATTTGCTCCGTATTTGTTGGCAAACTGGTAGACACCCTTCCCCTAATCAATATAGGAACAATATTAAGTGATGGTGATGCCTTTTTTTTGTTGATTTTCTCTTTTGTTCTTGCAACCTCAACACTTACCTTGGCTGGCCTTCCAGATGCATCGACACCATCCTTCAAGTTCAACCCTCCTGCAGGTCCTGTATGTCAAGAAGAAGATGCTTGTTAGTATTCAATTTCAGAACAGTGCTACATGGAGAATTATCCAGTACACTTATGAGGCTGCTGAAAGGTTGGCTTTTAAGAATGTAATGCATATGCATGCTTGAAAAGGAACAAGACATTTAATGTAAGATACTCTGTAATTTTACTTGAAAATGAAAAAAAAAAAAACTAGATTATGTTTTTTCATGTATGTACTGACCGAAAGGCTGGGAAGTTTGGATCTTCTTTGTTTTCTTGGCCATTACTCTGAAGGTTGAAGATCTTGCTGATGGCTGGACAACTGGGAACCTAGACCGATCCAAGAATGGAAATGGAGATGATTTCAGAGACAGAGCCAAAGAGGCCATGTTGTATGAAAGGCTCAGGATCACGCTCTTCCCTTTTTCTTGGTAAACTTGTTTACAGCTCTTGGCTTTAAATACAGAATCAAAGTAGGTTAGAGATAGCTGCAGGTGACAAGTGTCAGTTGGTGTGTGGTGCCGTGGACCCATGGACCGCTGCTGTTTGATCAGTCTTTGTCCCACATGATTGCCTGAAGATGGTCGAATTTGGAGGAAACATCTAGCTGGTGAATGGATAATGCTGAGAACCTTCTTGCTTTTGCTTTGTCCCTTGATGGAGATTTATTTGTTACTTTGTGAGTCAGTTTTGCCATTGAATTTTTTTCTGAATATTTGTGCTATTGAATCAATTTCCTATGTTCCTTTAAATATTTCACTGTCTCTAGTTCAGTAACTATTTGCCTCACAGCCTGTGGGATCCAATCCTGAACTTTTGTGAAGCAATCGGTTTCTTGAGTTCTTCGTCAAAAGAAGAATGTTTTTCCTTCCACCTGGGAGTACATATTATGCTGCTTGCGATGCAATAAAGGAAATGGTATAGTATATCTTAACTTCAAGAGATCAATGGAGGGTGATTTCTGGACTTGTGGTTGTTCATTTGGCATTAGGCAGGTATTTAAATTGTTAGAGGCATCATCAGCCATGGTAGAGTCAAACCATTTCTGTTTTATGGGTGATGGTACTGGCTCACACTCTGACTTTACTGAAATGGCTC
Source organism: Chrysopogon serrulatus (assembly GCA_015844335.1). Lineage (NCBI taxonomy): Eukaryota > Viridiplantae > Streptophyta > Magnoliopsida > Poales > Poaceae > Chrysopogon > Chrysopogon serrulatus. The sequence goes on along the minus strand of JADLZL010003514.1, from coordinate 100,534 downwards.
TGAATTTACTGTACACCACATCATTCAGGCAAAACTATTGAAGAAAAAAAGCGATCGAGTGTTGTGTTGGGCTAAAAGTGGGCCTGAAATCATACCTCACCAGGTCGAGCAGAGGAGGATCCAAGACAGTTGGTTGCAGTTGCAAGTAAACTGCTAGTATCATGCTACTGACTGCTGCTACTACTAGTACCTTGCAACATGACTCCAACAAAGTTATAGGAAAAAAAGACTGCAAGGTGTTAAGATTTCCAGAAGAACACAAGATGGAGAGCAGCATCATGAGCTCAACAAACTCTAGTCTTCATTCGCAATGATGGACAAACAGTTAGGATTCTTGCCAGTGGCATCAGCAAAAAAGCCAAAAAAAAAGGTAGAGGTTGTTCAGGACATGCATCTTTCTTTCTTCTGTGTGGACCGTGCAAGCACGGGTGTGTCCATGACTTGTGCGCGCTCGCAGGCCTTCAGGCCTTGTGTTGTTGCTGATGGGGCAGGGCAATCATGAATCACTCCATTGACAGTTACTGATTTTGTCTACCAGTAGAGTGAGTGAGTGAGGAAACCCATCAGAATAATTGTAACTGATTCAAGCCCTAATCACTGCCCCTAACTTTACAGTGATCATTGCTTGTGCAGTTCTACCTCTCTTTTCTACAGTGATCATTGCTTCTACAGTTCTACCTCTCTTTTCTTAAAAGGTTGATGCCTGGTCTAGAAACCAAACAAGAGAATCCAAGTAGAAAAATCCACACAGAAAATCATTACAAATTTGTAATCTGTCCAACTAGTGCTTACTGCTAGTGGTAGTTTGTGCTAGTGTGGAGACGGGGTGGGCATGAATGATACCTTCCTGTTTCGGATAGCCGGATAGGTTGCAACTAGTGTACTCTGCTAAAAGAGAATATCCATCTGGCCACATGTACAGCGAATGTTGATCTGAGAAGAAAGTGATGCAATTGGAGGTTGTTGTGTTCATCATCATTTTTTGACTCTATCTTGCCTCACGCATGGATCAGAAATGTACATATCTTCTGTTGCAAGTGTGAAGCATGACCATTGAGCACACACAAAAAGGTGATGTTGAAGCAGCCCGTGGATCGGACGAGGTGGTGAAAATAGTACAATTCATTCATAGAAAAGGAAGGACCATGGAAAGAGTGCATTATATTATTTCATTCAGCAACATGTATAGCTATATGTCCTTCAAAAACACCTTTTCTTTTTATTTTTTCCCAAAACAAATAATTGTTTCAGCACATTTCATATTTAATAATCTGTACTCAACTCATTCGTTCCTACGCGGTTATCTAAAAGGTGTCCGCTTACCCCAAAAAAGAACTCAATTAAAAGGCAAAAGGGAGTTAAATAAAATCTACTTTCTTGCTGAACTTTTGTTTACGAAGCTGGGAGCTCCGGCTACGCGTGCAAAGTGCAAACTGTTGGTGCGTGCCCCAGGCCAGAACACTCGGCGCCGTCTCTTGGCTGTAAAGACAACTGCTGCGTGCGCAGATGCAAAGGTCAGTGACAGTGAGGGACACCTCACCTTGTCCTAAGGCCTTGCTCAGATTCCTAATCCATCCATCCCAAATAAAGCATTAAATATAAATAAAAAAATAACTAATTACACAGTTTATACTAAATTTATTTAATCTTTTTGAGTCTAATGGACCATATTGGACAACATTTGTCAAATACAAACAAAATGCTACAAATATTAGAATGTAAGTTATTTGCAATCTAAACAAGACCTAATTCAGCCATCCCAAAAAATTATACTACTATTTACTCCTAATTACTACTACAATTTTCTGACCAGTTGAGTTAGTCTGTCAGCATAAAATAAAAACAGGACCTGCTCCTTGTTTTGCTGAATTTGTATGTAGCCTTTTTAAACCAAACACATGAGCCCACTGATAAGTCATATCCAAAGGTTGCAGTGCAGTAAATTCTCGTCCTCTGCTCCCTTCATCTTGCCAAGAGACACGGAGATTGTACAGGGTCTGTAGTCTTCATGATGAGCACTCGATTGACCATACCAACGAACGCTGGCTGACTTGTTATATAAGCAGACCTGATGCCCTACTAAGATAATGCAAAAGACTACTACACTAGCAGTTCTAGACTATTTTTTTTTTTTTAAGGAAAAAAAAAAGTCTGGAGTTCTATAGTAGTACTCACTCGTTTTTACTGCCTTGTTTTGACCATTGGTGGTGGATTGGAAGCAGAAGAATAATCATCCGAGGCAAGAGAGAACTGAATGCACTGAATGCACCTGTACAAGTTTGGTGCAGTCCCCACATAATCCATCCAAGCTGCACTGTTCATCTTTTGCCGTGTTGTCCTATCTACCCTATGTATGTGTGTTTGTCTTGCTTTTCAAAAGTTTGGCATTGACTTACCATTTACCAATTACCATAAACCTCTACTTGGTTGGGCTACTAATTGGCTGTCTCTGGTTGAACACATGAGTCACTCATGCCTGAGCCTGAACCTTTACAGCATCTTTGCATTGCAAAGAAGGCAGGGGTAGTAAAACTGTAAAAGTAAAGCTCGCTTATGGGATCCAGATCAAGCTTAACAAAGTGCTTAAAGCTAGGCAAATACTGCTGAACTTGAACTCACCTCGAAAGTTTGCAAAAGGGTGTCAAAAGGAAAGTGTGGGGGAAAAAAAAAAAAGTTGCAGGCATTTCCTCCTCTAAAGCAGCAACTCAACAAACTTTGGGCCAGCCCCTGCACTGCACTGCATTTCTGCATGCCAGCAGGGAGTGTGCAGTGGACAATCATGGTTCAGTTGGCCTTGGCTCCATGAAGACTGCACTGGTGCATCTTGCTTGCTTTGGATGCTGCCTGCGGTGCTGCCTGTTGCCAGAAGGCCAGCACAGCCCTTTGACCCCTTTTATTAATGCCTAACCACCACCTCTCTGAACTTTCACTGCTGGCCGGCTAGCAGCTGCAAGATGAGGAAGAAGATCTGGCATCCATTGGCGTTGCAAAAGGATGATGGGGGCGTTTTGGGGGTCCATTTCATAGATTAGAAGATTTTGTTGCATTCACACTTCATCTCATCTCAAATCATGCACCTGTAAAAGTAAAAACTAGATACTGCTAGCTACGGTGCAGCACGTGTATGAGTAGTATCTTTGAGAGAGAATAGTATATACGTAGCATGGCAGCAGGGAAGGAATCTGTGTAGCAGTAGAGTTGCAAGAGCTGTGAATTAAGTATAGGAGATCACAGGTGCTGGGGTCAAAACACACATGCATGGCCACTTGGCCAGTGCAACTTTACTCGATGCCACAAACATGGTACCAGTTTACTTAAACCATGAAAGGTGAAGGAGAAAGGTGTCTCCATCAAAGCGAGGCTGAGGTTCTTTATCTGAATGAAAAGATTAAAAGCATCATATCTGAATGTTGAACTTTTTATCCCTATTCGAGTCCACATAAAAAAAAAAAATAAGAAACTTTGGTGAACTTTATATTCTGGTATACGAAACGCAGAAAAACAACATGAAACTTCTTTTTTTGAGATTAAAACAATGGTCGCTATGCAAAACCTGTCCACGTATTTAATCATCACCTGGCGTATCCAGTAGTTTAAATTCGTCACTCTATTCTGTTATGCTCAGTTAGGAACTTTGACCAACAATCACACTTTCTATTAGTATATCATTTAAAAACGTCAAAAAATTGCGGTCTAACAACATTTTTTGTTCAGTTAGTAATTTGATCCAAAAATCATTTTTAATTAGTATATCATTTACTTTGTAAAATGAACCCATTGAGGCTGAAAAACATGTTTTTAGATTGTAGTCAAAAAAAAATATATGGAAAAACAGAACATGTTTTCTTTTGCAGTGAACTTTTTTTGTGGCAGTTTTCTTTTCTTTTTGTGTTTTTCCCCTCCCATTTGCAGTTGTTCTGGTCCGATCGACGACTGAAATACGGAGTGGTACGAGTGCACAGTGCAGTCAGATGGACACGCACATAGCACTACGGCCATACGGGTGCAGTTGGGAAACAGTATTAACCGGATCCAATGAGGTCAAGTCGTTGCCCATTTCTATTCTACCTACCGGCCGGCAACTGTCCTCTTGCACATGGAGGGACCGACCCTCTCTCTCTTCCTACCCTGTTTTACCCCATTTGACCATGCCACGTTGGCATGGGCGCGGTTAATGAGCTATTAGGTCGTTGGAATCTTTATCATGTGCCTCTCCTAACCCTGTCTGCTGGTTGAGCGACTACCGAGCGGTGGCTACCAGTTTTTACTGTTAAAGTGTTTTTTAAACATACTGTTAAAAGTGTTTATTACTGATAGTAGTAAGTACAGGCAGCTATTTCTTTGGCAGCAGCAACCAGCAACTGTAGGGAGGGACTAGTGAACGAGTGACAGCAGGGCCGGGCCCATATAACAGAATTTATTCGACGTTGGTATGTACTCCCTCCGTCCCTATGTAATCGTTGTCGTGGATTTTTAAATCCAATAAGTTTAAACTTGATTTATAGAAAAAATATATAATATTTATATCTCTAAATAAATTTGTTAAAAAACTAGATCTAAAGATCTTTCGATGATACTAATTATGATACTAATCGATAATATTTAGTATTTATTAAAATTATTAGCATTTGTTTTTTAGAAGCACAAGCGATAATTAAAAATGGACGGAGGGAGTATGTACGCAGCCACTATTTGTCAGGGATGCATGCAATCGCATGTCTCCATTTTTTGCGAGGTCGCTCTCTCGTGGATTTTCTTCGTATGATCGTATCCTTCGTACTTGATGGGCCTCATTACTAAGCTCGTACAATTGTCACTGAAAAAAAAACTTTGAACTATGAGTGCTCGTTGGCGATAGTTCTCCCCCGCCATGTAGAAAGACATGCAAGATGCATCGTTAGGCTAGCGTATATGTCCCCAAAATTGGTCCACCACTATAGGCAGGGCGCGTTTAACAGAGGGTCTTTAAGTCGAACACTTTATCCAGTTTCTTGTAACCCCTTGTCTTGGTTGATTATTCGATAGCATATCTTTTACTGTTAAAAATGTTTTTTTTTTTCTGAAACATACTGTTAAAAGTGTTTAATGATAGAAGGTCGTACAGGCAGCTAAGCTATTTGTTTGGCAGCAGCAACTGTAGGGAGGGAACTAGTGAACGAGTGACATCAGGGCCGGGCCCACGTAGCAGAATGGAATCGACGTTGTAATATGTACGCAGCCACTATTTGTCAGGGATGCATGCAATCGCATGTCTCCATTTTTGCGAGGGCACTCTCGCGTGGATTTTCTTCGCATCGTCGTATCCTTAATCTGTACTCGGTGTGCTCTCATTACTAAGTTCGTACAATTGTCATTGAAAAAGAAACCCTTCAAACTGTGGGTGCTCGATGGACACGGGTAGATCGGCTTTGCTCGATGCACGGCCAGACTAGCGTATACTATCTCCATCCCTAAATAATTATCGATGTAAAATGCATGTTCATTTGTATTGATTTATTCAAAATTGGTCACACATTTATATTCTCAAATAATTTTGGAAAAGATAGATCAAAGATGGTTCCAATAATACTTTAAAATGGCAATATGCTATTTTATTATTTATTAAAATTGCATGGCATTGCTCCGGTTTTAATGCATATTACACTTATTTAGACATGGAGGAACACATCTATAAAATTGGTCACACTTTGAGTGCAATGTTTAACAGAGGGCCTGTAAGGGAACACCGCTGATTGTTAGTTCTCATAAGAGTTGTTTATGGTGGTATTCGATAGCATATCTTATATAGCCAGAAATGGTAATATGCTAATAATTAACCTAGACATAGAATTGCTCTTGTGCCACGCACATTACCCATGACACGTGGAACACAGACAGATGTTTTTTTTTTTTTTTTTGCCCAGCGCCACGGAAAGAACTCGGTTCCAATTTGCAACACGGGCCCAGCCACCTATTCGGCTGGAACGAATGTTTTTTTTTTTTACGGCTGGCTGACTGAGAAGGTGAAGCAAGCGGGATCGTCTTATATGTGCCTATAGTTGCAACGTGAGAAAATCTCTGCGTCTTATTATTTTTTTCTTAGGAGTAGCTAATTCTTGTGGCATCTCTGCGTTGTACGGCTTCGGGCGCGGCGGCAGTGTGGCCGTTTCGTGGAGCCGAGCTGGCCGAGCGCGCCCGCAGCCTGCCTGCCTGCCTTGCCTGCCAGCCCGCCAGCACAGCACGGACCACGGCGCGCGAGGGGTGGCTGGCGCGCGAGCGGGAACGCAATTGTGTTTCGCGGTGGTTTTTTCTCGGGCCGGGATCCTCGCGTCGCTCGAGGGCCACGACGGGCCCCACCAATTAAACAATCCCAGCTACCGCGGAGACCGCCGGCCGGGCCGGGCATCAGACGGCCGGATTCGGCTACGCCCAGCTCGCTTCGGCGCGGCCCCCGCCCGGTCCTGCCTCTCTCTGCCTGCGACGACGAGAGCGTGCGCGCCCGTCGCCCGTGGCTGCCGGATTGGACGGGGAAGCTGAGACTGAGAGCCGCATTTGAGCCGTGCTTTTGAGGTCCGCGAGGGAGGGGAAAGGGAAGGCGACGGCTGGCCTCGCCTCGCCTTTTTGGCGGGTGCCGCTCGCTGCCTCCCTCCCAAGGAGAGAGATAGTACGAGAGAGAGAGAAAAAAAAATTCGCGGGAAATCACCCCCACCCCACCCTCTCCGTTTCGCACTTTCGCGCCTCCGGTATGGCCCTGCTCTGCGGCCGCCGTATCCGTATCCTTCCCAGCGTTCGTTCCTCCGTTACACGTACTACTATGCTTGTGGATTGCTATTACACTTTCTTGAGTTGAAGCCCAAGGCACGCTTCATCTTCTTACGGCCTTTGATTCACCACAACAGTCCACAAGTCCACAACTACTTACTGTATACATATATACGGGTACTACTACTCAGGGGTTCACCTGTGTTCGGACTGCTATTTACCGGTGCGGACTTCTTCGGTTCTCGACCTGTTCAAACCGCCCATTTTTTAAAAAAATTCTAAAAAATTCCTAAAAATAGCACGATTTATAGAATTCTTCTTTGAGTTCGTTTAGTATTTATTTAGACATTTAGAAGTTTGAAAAAAAAAAAAAAGAAAAAAAAAGAGCCGACCCATTAAGGCCCATTAAATCATGAAGGTCGAAAAATATACTAAACACACTCAAATTTGAAAAATTTTCCATTGGATTCTATAAATCATGAAGTATTTTTAAAAATTTTTCTGTAAAAATATTTTTTATTTTTCATTTGAAAAATATACGGATATTAAAACGGTACTGAACCCTGCTACTACTGTAGTAAGTACCGAACTACTAGTACACACCACACTCTGTACTCGGTAGTAGTACACACCGTCGCAGAAATACAGAGGTCCGTCCACATCGCAAAAAGGACAAATTTTTTTTTTTTTTTTAAAAAACGGAGCCGTGACCGTGTCACCGTGAGGATAAAAGCCTCCAAGCCGGGAAGGTAAACCAAAAAAAAAAAAAAGGACCAAGGACGGACGACAGACTCAAAGAGAGAGAAAAGACACTCCCATCCCATCCCCAGGCCTCCAGTCCACTCTCCACTCCATTGCCCACCACCCCCAAGCTGGACTGGACTCCCTCCCCTCCCTCTTCTCCTCCGCCGCCCCACAGCCACAGCAGCTGCCGGGAGGGAACCAAACCCATCCATCCCTAGCTACTATACCACCTAGGGTTAGGGTTCCGCGGCTGCCGTCTTCCCCAGGGCGGCTCCTGCCGGGCCACCATTGCATTCCCCTGCAACCACCATTATTCTTTCCTTCCTCCACCCATTCCTTCCTTCCTTCCTTCGTTCCCTCTCCAGTCTGCTGCTCGGTCGCCCAGTGCGGTGGTGCTGGTGGTAGGTGGTGGCCGCTCCTCTCCGTGCGCTGCTACTGATACTGCTACTGCGAACGCCCGCCCGGTCTCGTCGCAAGTTAAGCACTAAGCACACCTACCCGCGCTGCTCCCCTCTCTTCTTGCTCGCGTTCGCATCCGCGTCCGCATTGCATCTGGAGACCGGAGGTGTTCTTCCGTGTTTGATGTTTTTTTTTTTTTTTTTGAGTGGACGCATTCACCGTGCTACTGGTGTACTAATTAAAAGGGTGCGTCCTTTTGCGCTGTATTTTTTGGTGGTTCCGCCCGCGGTTGGTGGCTGTTTTAGCGGCCAAAGATGCCCGCTTTTACCGCCGTGCTTGTTGAGGGATTAATAAAGCCGTGGAGGGGGTTTTGTGTGCTCAAAGATGGAAACAGATTTTATTTTGTCGGAAACAGAGGAGTTTTTTTTTGCTATTTATGTTTGTGTTTCAGAACCCATATTTTCTATCCTTTAAGATGATTTTTTTTTTTTGTTGTCAGAATAAAAGATTTTTTTTACTGCTGCAGTGTCTCCTTCCGGAGCTCAAAGATGCTGCATTGTCAGAAAAAAGAAACATTTTTTTCTGGCTATTTAATTTCTTAGTTTTTTTACTGCTCTAGTGCCTCCTTTCGGAGCTCAAACCTCAAAGATTGTCGGTCTTTGAGGGGGTTTGTTAAACCTGGAAATCTGTGCCTGAGTTGACATTTTGTGCTTCTTTCAGGTTTCAAGGAGTTGAAGCGGAGAAATCTGGGGGGTCTATGTCCATACTGGCTGCTGCGGAGATCAGGTGAAAGGGACAAGTGTTGTGGCTGGGCTTTTAGTACCAGTGTGCACCACCATACCCTGAGCGCACGCTCTCGCTCTCGCTCCAGCTCCAAACTCCTCCAAGAAATGCATCAGCTGCCGCGCTCTTGAATCATACCAGCAAACTCCCAGCCTCCCAACCAATCCGTGGAGGAAGGAAGTGAGCGATGGGGCTTCTGGGGGGTTTCCTGCTGCTGCTCCTGCTTGTTTCCCCTGCATTTGCCCAGCTGCCTTCGCAGGACATCCTCGCGCTGCTGGCCTTCAAGAAGGGCATCACGCACGACCCGGCCGGCTACATCACCGACTCCTGGAACGAGGAGTCCATCGACTTCAACGGCTGCCCGGCGTCCTGGAACGGCATCGTGTGCAATGGCGCCAGTGTGGCGGGCGTCGTGCTCGACGGCCACGGCATCTCCGGCGTTGCCGACCTCTCTGTGTTCGCCAACCTCACATTGCTCGTGAAGCTCTCTGTGGCCAACAACAACCTCTCCGGCAGCCTCCCCAGCAATGTGGGCAGCCTGAAGAGCCTCAAGTTTTTGGATGTCTCCAACAACCGGTTCTCGGGGCCGGTACCGGAAGGTATCGGCAATCTCCGGAGCCTGCAGAACTTGTCGCTTGCTGGGAACAACTTCTCGGGGCCGCTGCCTGAGTCCATCGACGGGCTTATGTCGCTGCAGTCGCTGGATGTGAGCCGCAATTCTTTGTCTGGCCCGTTGCCTGCGGGTTTGAAAGGTATGAAGAGCTTGGTTGCGCTGAATGTCTCCTACAATGGCTTCACGAAGGGTATTCCTTCTGGGCTTGGTCTCCTCGGCAACCTGCAGTCTTTGGATCTCAGCTGGAACCAATTGGAGGGTGGAGTTGACTGGAAGTTCTTGATTGAGTCGGCTGTTGCTCATGTTGACTTCAGCGGGAACCTGCTTACCAGTACTACACCCAAAGAGCTCAAGTTTCTAGCGGATATTTCAGAGACAGTTCTGTATCTGAACCTGAGCAACAACAAGCTGACTGGATCATTGATAGATGGTGTTGAGCTCTCTACTTTTGGGAGACTGAAGGTGCTTGATCTGAGCAACAATCAGTTATCTGGGTGACCTCCCAGGGTTCAATTATGTTTATGATCTTGAAGTTTTGCGACTTGCAAACAATGCATTCACTGGGTTTGTGCCTAGTGGGCTTCTCAAGGGTGATTCTCTGGTCCTAAGCGAGCTGGACCTGAGTGCTAATAACCTGACAGGTACCAACTCTTCTTAAAAATTATTCTTTCAGTCCTCTTCCTTTTTTCTGAATGCCATGCATCATGAAGATTATTGAGATCAATATCTTTTCTCTGCATAATATTGAGCACAAATGTTGCATTGTCAACACTAGCTTGTGAAAACATCAACCTTTAATTCTAATGTAGCACTTTGCATTTCTGATCATTTATCATGTCTTATTTGTCCAATCTAAATGCCTTTTGACCTGCTAATTACAAAAATAAAAGAACTGAAAGATATATGTTGTGTTTGCAAGGGTACTTTTTCTACTTTTACCCTTAGGTAAATTTTAAATAGAGTTTTCATTTAACATGAAAGGTTATCTGAGCTAATCCTTGCTCATAATATTTCATACTATATGATCACCTAAAATTTCATTAGTTATGTCTAGTTCAACTAATGAACTGGTAAATGCTTAAATAATAGTTTAGCTTGTCTGTGTTGAGCACTGGAGTTGGGGGTACATACCTGATGGCTATCTCAATGAGGAAAGCAGATAATGCTGCAGACACACTATACAAATGTCGTGTTCAGTCAAACTGCACTAAAAATTTCTGTTTTTCATACAAATGACTGGAAGTAACATGCTAATATTGTGACTTGTTGTCTTATTTACCCTCTTATGTAGAGTTGCAGTGCAGTGTATCTCCATCATTCTAGTTATAGTACCTTACACTACTATGCTTCTCAGTATTAGTACCTTGTCCTGGCCTGCATATTAAAGAACTAGGACACCTTGACATGTGGTTGGCTTTGAATATTGTGGACTCCTTTATAATATGGGGAAGTAACATGACTAGCTGCTCAACCTGTATGAGCTATGATTGAATTGAACTGTTGCATTTCATGCTTTTATTTCCTACTGTGGAATTGCCTAAAATTCATTTGTTCTGTCTGATGCAACTTATGAATCGGTTCTTGTTTACAAATTTAGTGATAGTGATCTTGTTGTTGTAGCCAGACATCCACACAGTTGGTTGGTTATATTTGCACTAGCATGATTTGAGATTTTTTTGAACAAAAGGATATAGAAAAAACTTTGTTAAGTGAAAAACGATTGATGGCATCATTTCTGTGTTAACTTTTAAGTACTGAGGTTGGGGTATACGTCCTGATGGAAAGATTTCTTGCTGATGAAATCAGATATAGCAATGGGCACACCATGCAAATCTCATGTTCAGTGGAAACTAAACTGGACTATGAATTTCTGGTTTTAGTACATAATAAATGGAAGTAACATGTGCATCTTGTTGTGGAGTTGTCTTATTTAATTTCTTCTGTACTAGTTCTGTAGAACTGTAGTGCAATGTATCTCCACCATTCTAATTATCTCACTACCTCCAAGCTTCTCAAAATTAGTGCCCTGCCATGGCCTACTAGTAAAGAACTAGCCATCTTGCCTATTAGTTGGCCTTTAAAGTCTAGTTAGTCCATATAACCTGTGAAAAAAATATCAAACATAATTCTCATCTAGCACTGTCTATCGTTGTACATGAATCATGATTTGAACTCCTGATTACCGAAGAATGTGAACCCAATGCTATGTGCTCACCAGTTAGCTTATTCTGTGTTGCCCCTTAGGTAAGGTCTATATAGAGCTTTCATTGAGCACAGAAGATTCATTGTGCAAATGTGTGCTCATAATGTTCCCTACTGTGCCATTGCCTAAAACTTATTAATTTTGTCCAGTGCAACTAATGAGTTGGTTCTCATTCAAAAAATAGTTGATCAAACTTTATATGGTAGTTATACATGCAAAGAAGCAGATTGGTTAATGCAGTAGCTTGAGTTAGTATTTATAAAAGAAAGGAGATAAAACAATAGCCTACACAAATAAAAAAGTTCTATTAAGTGGAAATGATAACTGGATTTGTGGGCATGTATCCTGATGGCAAGATTTCTCAGAAGCAGATAATGCAGGCACAATAGACTAATGTCACATCCAGTTAAACTGCACCATGAATTTCTGTTGTGTTATGTTACAAAAAGCATGGAAGTAATATGTAAACATGTAATTGTTTGATTTACCCTCTTCTGTACTAGGTTAGAGTTCCAATGCAATGCATCTCCACCATTCTTGTTATAGTACCTTATTACACTGGTCTAAGTTTCTCATAATCAGTACCCTGCCTGGCCTATGGAGTAAAGAACTAGGACATCTTGCCATGTGGTTGGCTTTAAATGTTCTGGACTCCTGATACAATAAGTAACAAGACTAGCAGCTCCAGCTTTATAAACTGTGATAGAATTGAACCCATTGCATTTCATGCTATGGTAATGCTGAGGCCATGCAAATCATTGGCTTGCTTTGGGTGAAAAAGTGATGGGCTTGCCACTAGAATTCAGTACATTAGCAAATACTGTAAGACTACGTAGGACATGAATGTTAAGTATGCTAATGCATTTACAGTGTTTGCATATTTCCTTCCATATGATGGCATTCTCTAGTACAAGAACCACTCATTTCTTATCTTTTGTACTAATTTTATTTACTTTACTATGCAGGGCATATCAATATGATCACATCAACTACTTTACAAGTCCTTAACCTGTCCTCAAATGCTCTTTTTGGGGATCTTCCATTGCTTGCTGGGAGCTGTGCTGTGTTAGATCTTTCAAACAATAAGTTCAGAGGAAATTTGTCAGTTATTGCCAAATGGGCCAGTGATTTGGAATATGTTGACCTTAGTCAGAACAATCTAACTGGTACAATTCCTGATGTGAGCCAACAGTTCCTCCGCCTAAACTACCTAAATCTTTCCCATAATGCTCTATCTGAGACCATCCCTGAATCTATTGTTCAGTACCCCAAACTTACTGTGCTTGATCTGAGCTCCAATCAGTTACGTGGTCCTATGCCTGCTGATTTGCTAACTTCGTCCATGCTGCAAGAACTCTACATTCAAGATAACATGCTTTCTGGTGGCCTATCCTTTCCTGGTTTGTCATCCAAAAATTTGAGTCTTCAAGTACTTGATATTTCTGGGAATCACTTCAATGGAAGCCTCCCTGATGGTATTGCCTCCTTATCTGGCCTTCGAGTTCTTGATGTTTCAACAAACAACTTCTCTGGTCCATTACCTGCTGCTGTGAGTAAGCTTGGGGCTCTTACTGGTATTGATATATCAATGAATCAGTTCACTGGGCCATTGCCTGAGGATCTTCCAGATAACCTCCTATCCTTCAATGCATCCTATAACGACCTTTCTGGTGTTGTGCCAGAGAACTTGAGGAAGTTTCCAGAATCTTCTTTCCATCCTGGGAACTCAAAATTAGAGTATCCTGCTAGCTCATCAGGATCTGGCAATTCCCCATCTGGGTCAGGAAGCAGAAAGTCACTCAGTACAGGTGCTAAAATAGCAATTGTAGCAGCTAGCATTGTTGTTCTTGTCATCCTTATACTTATTGCTATTGTATGCCACTACAAGCGAATCTCACGGCAGTTTCCTAGCTCTGAAAAGGTTTCAGACAAGAGCCTCCACAGGGCTCCTAAAGACAGTTCTGTTAAAGACAACAAAGGTGGTTTGGTCTCAGCAGATGAGCTTGTTACTCCTCGAAAAGGCTCTACATCTGAAGCACATAGCCAAGAAGAGAAGTCAGCTGCTGGGGGCTTTTCACCGTCTAAGGGCAGCCGCTTCTCTTGGTCACCAGATTCTGGAGAGGCATATGGCCAGGAAGGATTGTCACGGTTGGATGTGAGATCACCTGACAGGCTAGCAGGGGAGTTGCATTTCCTGGATGAAACAATCACACTAACGCCAGAGGAACTTTCAAGGGCACCAGCTGAAGTTCTAGGCAGGAGCAGCCATGGGACTTCATACAGGGCGACACTGGAGAATGGTGTGTTCCTGACTGTGAAATGGCTGAGGGAAGGTGTTGCAAGGCCCAAGAAAGAGTTTGCAAAGGAGGCCAAGAAATTTGCAAACATCCGGCATCCAAATGTGGTTGGTTTGCGTGGATATTACTGGGGCCCAACCCCACATGAGAAGCTGATCTTGTCAGATTATGTGGCGCCAGGAAGTCTTGCAAGCTTCTTATATGGTAATGCCATCATCTACTGATTACTTGTTTCTGCAGATGCCTTAATCTTACTAACTGTTCTTGCATACTTCATGTGCATGTCATACTAGTAGTTTTCTTCTTATGGATGGCCAACAAAAAGTTCAGTCACCTATTCTGCTGAGATGATTCTTCTGATTGCACAGATCGACCAGGAAGGAGAGGTCCTCCACTGACCTGGGCACAGCGGCTGAAAGATCGCAGTCGACGTGGCACGCGGCCTGAACTACCTCCATTTCGACCGCGCGATGCCCCATGGGAACCTCAAGGCCACCAACATCCTGCTGGACGGACTTGACCTCAACGCCCGTGTCGCCGACTACTGCCTGCACCGCCTGATGACACAGGCTGGCGTGGTGGAGCAGATCCTGGACCTGGGCGTGCTGGGCTACCGTGCCCCGGAGCTGGCTGCCTCCAAGAAACCGGCTCCCTCGTTCAAGTCCGACGTGTACGCCTTCGGCGTCGTGCTTCTGGAGCTCCTGACGGGCAGGTGCGCCGGGGACGTCGTCTCAGGGTCTGAGGGCGGCGTCGACCTCACTGACTGGGTCAGGCTGCGGGTGGCAGAAGGACGGGGATCCGACTGCTTCGATGCCGCCATGGCCTCAGATTCTGAGAACCCACAGGCTGTGAAGGGCATGAAGGAGGCCCTGGGCATTGCACTGAGGTGCATCCGGCCGGTCTCCGAGAGGCCGGGGATCAAGTCTGTGTATGAGGATCTCTCGTCAATCTAGCTAGCTAGATCCTCATTGCGTAGCTTTAGATTAACACTGCGTGTTAAAAATGTGTGCGTGTTCTGTCTTGGACTCATAGAACTGAGTAGCGAATCCAAGTGTTAGTATGGCCTCACCTTGATGCCAGCAATTTGAAATGAAGTGCCTCATTGGTTGCCAATTGTTTGCTGTTTCAGTGTTTGTGCAATATCCTTTTTTTGCATTTTGGGTACCAGTGTAGTACTATTCATGTGATGTACTAGTGTTCCGCTAAATGTCCGCTAAATGAACTGTCCAAAGCACTACCTTGGCATGGATTCATGACTTCCTTGGTGACTGTTGATCGCATATGCATCTGTACCCAAACAATGATGTGATCACCTTTGAATTATTGAAGTCTCGTTGAGAATAGGATTATATATAATAATATAAGATTATGGATTACTGGCCATCATTGTTTTTGATATATTCTCTTTGTTTTAAATTATAAGTTGTTTTGATTTTTTTTTATTCATCCGTTTTGCCATGTAAAAATCAAAGTGATTTATAATTTGAAACGGATAAAGTATATCACTAAATGATATCTCAGTTTTCCATTGCTTGCTACAATATATTCGAAGGGAGGAGGATATAGTAGGCCTAGGACCAGGCCCTGGACGTGGCCCAAAAACTCAAGTTGGCCCAATTCATGTGGCCGAACTTTGTCCATCAGTTTTTCGCCCCAGCCCAGTAACAGCCTTCTCGCGTGCGTAGTCCTCTCCTCCTAGTCTCATCTTGCTCCGTTGCTCGTTCCCTTCCCCGGCCAAATCGAAGCCTGTCGCCGGCCAGATCGAACCTTTGCGTCGGCGCCGACCAAATCAAGCGGCGGCGCAGCCACATCGGGGCTCAGTGACCTCGCTCGATGGCGCGGCCGGCCACCTCGAGGAGAGACGGCGACCGGCGGCGCGCTGCTGGTTGCCGCAAACCTGCAACAGAAGCGCAAACACAGGCGGAGGAGGCAATAGCTGGCCAGAAGCTCTTGGCCTCCTGCGCTGCAGGACAACAGAACACCACGCCCAGCCACAGCAAGCTAGCAATCAGCAGGTTGTTCACTTATTCCTACCTTCTACGGAATGCTCATTCAGTTTCCAATTTTCCACAGTTCTCAGTTTTTGTGTAGCAAGTAGCTACCTGGTTCTTTTACTAGCAGGTTGAAAGAGTCTTCTCAGCCACCTCCAATAGTCAGAAGTGATATGTTGTGAACCATAATTTGTTTACTGACTGATGGTATTTTCATGTTGCTAGCCTCATTTCTCTTTTGAAACGTTCACCTGACCACCTCCGTGTTCAGGACCACGTGATAACTTTTATTGAGATATGAGAACTGATGAACCAAATCATATTTGATATTTGTTTTGTATTGTATAGTGTTAAGTTTTTACCAATTTTATTTGTATAATTAAGCGTGGATTTTGTATATCTACTAAATTATGCATTTTATTCTTAACTCTTGTGAGTTACCAGTATGTGGGCTGGGTTTGGATTGTGTAGGCGCATAGATAATGGCTCTAGACATCATAATTCACTAGTCCTACCACTGGTCATGTCTGGGAATGAAGTCGGTAGGAATTTCAATCAAAGTGCAGAATGAAGCACACTGACCAGGAATATAGTAGGTAAGATTTCTTTATATCTGAAAGCAACAATGTACTACTTGTTTAAATGTGTTGACTCATAAAATCCATTTGTTTTCTATCATATAACCAAGGCATCTCAACAGATTGGTGGTTATGATCTGCATTATTGCCCCCACTTTGATTAGTTTAGTTGTCTGCCCAACTGTAAAATCAATTAAGTAATGAACTTGTTTTTAGACGAAGAGTTGACCTGTGTGACACCCATTTATCTTTTCAGCACAGAGATGAAGGCATCTCATCGGATTGGTGCTATAAAATGCATCCGAATGCAATGTGTCCTCAATATCAGCAAGAAGCGACGAATTGAATTGATTATCCCATCGTGAGCTAACAAAAAAATCCCTAAATTCCCAGCTCTATAGAGGCCGGACATCTTCTTGGCATAGATTTAAGCAGTTCTTCTGTCCTCCTGTCAGTCACAGGCTCACAACTGTCGTGCCAGCAGCTCTAGTTCTTCAGGAGGTCCTTGCCACCACGTATGGTACGCAAATCAACATCTTCATCCATTGTTGCAGACGTCTTCCTTCTTCGTCCATTGCTTGTATGCATGTTGAGTTCCTGGTCGCAACTTCCCCATTTTCATTTTTTCTCAGAAGTTCTTGCTCAAGACGATTGTAAAGGGGAGGAGGTCCAAGAGGCGAAGGTGCCCGGCAGCCAGCCTCACTGACGACCTCATCGTCGAGATCCTCTCCCGCCTCCCAGTCAGATCCATCTGCCGCTTCAAGTGCGTGTCCACGACCTGGCGAAACCTCATCTCCATCCACAACAGAAAACTCCCCCAGACCCTGGCTGGCGTCTTTACCATGCACGACACTGAGAACATGATGGGGTCAGTTCCACATTTCACCAATGTTTTGGGCAAAGACTGCCCATTGGTCTCCCCCTCATTCGACTTCTTGCCAGCGAAGCGGATATATCTTCTGGACTGCTGCAATGGGCTCGTCCTTTGCAGCCACTGGCCTACCATCCATGATTGCCACTTGTTTGTGTGTAATCCTGCCACAAAGAAGTGGGTGGAATTGCCGGACTCCAACCGAGGAGGCAAGCCCGGGGGTTTATGTCTTGGTTTTAATCCTGCAGTGTCACTCCACTTCTATGTGTTTGAGATCTTTCATGACTATGACGTTGACTTCTCCTTATTGGTAGCTGGAGTGCAGGTGTATTCACCTGAGACAGGACAATGGGTTCGTAAGGAGGACAATGGCATTGGCTCTCTTGCTTGTCATAGTAACTTGTATGTCTTTTTGAATAACGGTCGCGTACATTATCTCACCAATGCTCTTGCTATAGCTGTGGTGGACACTGAGGGGAAAGCATGCCAAAGCATACCTGTCCCTGATAACAAGGATTATGGGATTATGGTTTCATTCAGCAGTCCCAGGGCCGTCTGTATTATGCCAATTTTGAGGCAGATGATGAAGATCAGGTGGTTCAACTTGTAGTTTATGTTCTTGAGGACTATGACAACCAACGATGGACTTTGAAACATACAGCTGAGGCTTTTGATGTACTTGGACGAGAAAGTCATAATCTTGCGCGGGACTTTGAGTGGGTTGCAATTCACCCAGACTGTAACATGATCTTCTACACTGTTGGGTGGGATAAAACACTAATGTCCTATGATATGGATCGTCGGCAAGTTCAGTGATCTTCACTCTTGGACAGGACACTCGGGGGGTATATTTGCCTTATGTGCCATTGTTTTCAGAATTAGAGGCTTTGCACGTATGGCAATAATATATGATTGGTATATTCATATATGGGAAGAGGAACTTCAATTGGACTTCGATAGTTAATATTATTGCCATGTATCATATGATTGCCCTGCTTTTGCTTTTTCTTTTTGAGCAACGTCGGTTCATTCTGGAGCGAACTTGGTATATTCAATTTTTAGTGATCAATGTACATTTTGCTTTAACTTCTTGTCTTCTGTTTATCTCAATGGGTCTAGACATCAGTAGATCCATGTCTTCCCGTATATTATTTGAGAAACCATTTTGGGATGTATTTAGTCTACAAACTATATCTATACCTATTTATAAAGAGGTAAAATTTCTGCTATTTTTTTCGTCTGGCCCATTACAATTTAGGTTAACTGTCCAATCCACTTATTTGGCAGCCCACTCTAGCAACCAATCTGAACCCACCTGCCCTTGCTTTCGGCCCACTCCAGCCACCAAACCGGCCCACTCGCTACTCGCGGCCCGCTCCAGCTCCAGCCGAACCGCAGGCGTGAAAAACCGATAAAAATAAATCACACCCAATAGGTTTCGAACCTTGGTCTCCAACAACCATATTATATAGGCTTACCACTACACCACACAACCCTTGGTGATGTTCTACGTAATCAATTTCTTTGTATTTAACGTGAATTACGCCTTCCAACCTTTTAGGTAAAAACATTTTTATTGTTGGAAAGAGATAAATAAAAAAAACTTTTGGACGGTGCTTTGTCGTGCATGTGCTTTCTTCCCATATATTCCAATCACATTAATCTGACTCCTTTTCTTTTTCTATTTTTTTTCAATTTTTATTTCACCGTGTCCTTTATCGTTTCTTGTCTTGGGGTAACCTAGACATACATGAATAGGATCAAATAGACATCTTCGGTTATGTCATTTTTTTTTGTTTCCTTTTATCTCCTATTTATTATAGACAAAAAATAATAAGGATAGCATTACATTGATATTTTTCTTTTCTAATTTTTTGTTTCTTTTTATCTCATGTTTATTATAGACAGAAAAATAATAAGGATTTATATTACCTTGATATTTTCTTCTTTTCTAATAAATAGATATTTTCTATACCTAATAATAAAGAGATATATTTGTTTTTCTCTCTCCTTACTTGCTCAGCCTTCATAGATTTCTCGCATGGACTATTTCAAGAGAATGCGCTCGACAGATCGAATACAGTACAATGACTCAATAAATTGAATATAAATTAATGGGTTAAATCGGACACCAGTTAAACTATATCGGTGTGACAAGATGTTGCGACAATGGCGCGAGGCATAGAGAAAGTTGGAGGCCTCACGTGCGAGTGGACGAGGCCCGTGACTAAGTGATAAAAAATAAAAGAAAAATGTATTACAGATAAGGAAATAGTTTAGAAAAATTAGAAGTGTTTGTACCCTCTGTAAATTCACTGTTTTCATTTTTCTACACTATATTTATTGATTCTTTGATGTAATAGTTGGAAGTGGAAGTGAAAACGTGCACCCCTAACCATGCATGTCTGTAAGAGTGTTCTAGCTCTATGTCATAGATGCAATTGATTACTTAAGTAGAAAAGATATATTTAAACAAAATTATTTAGTCCCCAGTCCCAAAATAAGTATATATTTTGTTTATCGATGAGTCAAACTTTTCGAAATTTGACTAAATATGTATAAAAAATATACTAATACTTTTGATGTGTAATAAGAATCATCATTAGATTAGTTGTACTAAATTTATTTAGAGAGAAAATATTGATAGTATTTTCTACATATGAATTTGATTCCTCAATAAAGCACTTATTTTTGGATGGAGGGAATAGGCTTTTGTACCATATTGTTGTATGCAATAAAGATACAATGATGTAAATAGAAAACTATAGCTTTCATGACAAACCAACACATAGATAACAAGGTTTTGATAATGTTATTATTTTTCTCCCGTTGCAACGCACGGGCACTTTATGAATCTCCGAGTTGAAAGTTGAAACTGTGCCAATAAAACGGGAAAAATAAACTTTTCATGATATAGTACTATATAACTCATGCAAAAGTTGGGAAAATAATTTTTTCATGATGACAGTGGTGGATATAAAGGCCAGGCCCTAAACGTGGCCCAAAAACACCTATTGGCGACCCATAAAATTTGAAGGCCCAATCCACGTAGCCCAGCCCAGCAAGAGCCTGCTCGCGTGCGTAGTCCTCTCTTCCTCCTAGTCTCTTCTCCTCTTTCCCTGCCCGGATCCAGACACAAACGTTGGCCAAATCAAAACCCTAGCGCCAAATCGAGCGGGTGCGCCGCCACATTGGAGCTCAGTGGCCTCGGCCGACGGCGCGGCCACCTCGAGGAGAGAGGCCGAACGGCGGCGGCGCGGGGCCATATCGAGGAGGGGACGTCAGGGAGGGCCGGTTGCGCCGACGGCCAGCGTGCCGTGAGGGCGCAGCCAGGCTGCCAACCACCGCTCGCCAAGGGCCAGCGGCTTCTGGGCTGCTGGTTGCCGCAGCCTGCAGCAGTAGCGCAAACACAGGTGGAGGAGGATAGCTGGCTAGCAGCTCTTGCCCTCCTGCACGGCAGGACAGCAGCACACCACGCCCAGCAACAGCAAGCTAGCAATCAGCAGGTTGTTCACTTGTTCCTAGTTCTCAACTTCCAATATGCAACGTGGAATGTTCATTCAGTTTCCAATTTTCCGTAGTTCTCAGTTTAGGTTGTTTTACTTGGCTTTGTAGCAATTAGCAAGTAGGATGAAAAGAGCCTTCTCAGCTACCTGCAGCAAGCAGAAGTGATATGTTGTGAACCTGTTGTTATTCGTTTACTGATTGATGGTATACCCATCTCCATTTCCATTTGCCTCAGAAGTTCTTGCTCAAGACGATGGTAAAGGGGAGGAGATCCAAGAGACGGAGGAGTGATGGTATACCTCTCCATTTCCATTTGCCTCGGAAGTTCTTGCTCAAGACGATGGCAAAGCGGAGGAGGGGATCCAAGAGACGGAGGTGCCCGGCAGCCAGCCTCCCTGATGACCTTGTCGTCGAGATCCTCTGCCGCCTCCCTGCTAGATCGGTCTGCCGCTTCAAGTGCGTGTCCACGACCTGGCGAGACCTCATCTCGGTCAACAACAGGAAGCTCCCCCAGACCCTGGCTGGCATCTTTACTATGCATTACTCCAAGAAAATTTTGGGCTTTGCTTCACATTTCACCAATGTTTTGGGCAGAGACTGCCCATTGGTCTCCCCCTCATTCGACTTCCTGCCAGCAAACCGAGTCTTTCTTTTGGACTGCTGCAATGGACTTGTTCTTTGCAGCTACCAGCCTGAGCCTGACACCAATGGTTGCCGCTTATTTGTGTGTAATCCCGCCACAAAGAAGTGGGTAGAACTGCCGGATTCCAGCCTAGGAAACAAGACCCGACATTGTTGTCTAGGTTTTAACCCCATAGTGTCACCCAACTTCTGTGTGTTTGGGTTCTTTGGATTTTACGATTACGAATCTTCCTTGAAGGTAGCTGGAGTGGAGGTGTATTCATCTGAGACAGGACAATGGGTTTGCAAGGAGAACAGTGACATTAGCTATCATGGTCATTTCTATTCGGATGTCTTTCTGAACAATGGATGTGTTCATTATCTCACAAATGACCCTGCTATAGCTGTGGTGGACACTCAGGGGAAAGCATGCCGGAGCATACCTGTGCCTGATAATAAGGATCATGGTTTCATCCAGCAGTCCCAGGGCCGTTTGCATTATGCCAATTTTGAGGCTGATGATGATGATCAGGTGGTTCGACTTGTAGTTTATGTTCTTGAGGACTATGATAGCCAACAATGGACATTGAAGCATACTGCTGAGGCTTTATATGTACTTGGACAAGAAAGTTCTAATCTTGAACGGAACTTTGACTGGGTTGCAATTCATCCGGACCGCAACATGATCTTCTACACTGTTGGGTTGGATGCAACACTTATGTCCTATGATATGGATCATCGGCAAGTCCAAGTCATCTGCACTCTTGGAAAGGACACTTTTGAGCAATATTGGCCATATGTGCCATTGTTTTCAGAGCTACAAGCTTTGCACATATGAAGATAATTTGTGATGGATGCCTTTATGCTGTATATGACAAGAGTGTTATTGCGATGTATTGTGGACTCCATGTGGCTCCCTGCATTCTTTTGCTTTTGGAGCAATGTTTGTTCATTCTGAAGCCAATTTGGCTTGCTAATTTCTCCAAGAGTTTTATATTCAAATTGTAGTGTACATTTTGAAGTAACTACTTATCTTCTCTTTATCTCAATGGTTCTAGACATCAATAGATCCATGTCTTCACATAGTAATGAGCAACCATTCTAGGATTATTGGCAAAAGGTATATAACCAATATATGCCTACATGCTATTTTATAAATCTTGTATTTGCTGTTGTTGGGCTGGGGGTGGGGGTAAGAATCATGTTTGTGAATCGTCACTTGTCTTCTAATAATGTGATGTGTGATCAACATATATTCTGTACTTCCTGATAGACTTTAAATGAGAACATGTTCACTTCATCTGTTCCTTAGGTGTCCAGCATGAGCTCAGGCTAGGCCATTCTTTAGAAGTAGCTTCTGTCCCATGAGCCCCCTTTTTTTCTTAGTACATGAGGACTGCCCTGTTCAAGATGAAACTTTGGAGACCCTGGAGTTTAAAGTAAACAATTTTTTATAAGTGGCTTTTGTATGAAAGGACAAACAACACTCTGTCCAAAATATTAGATGAACATTTGATCGTTCAACGTTTGCAGAATATTCTGCAGTGGTCAGTGAACACTTCATCATACCTTTGTTATGATCATTGATCAAACGGTCAAATCTAGTCATGGAGAAAAACACTAGTTAAAATGGCAATTTTATGGAATCTTTGGAGACTGTCATTTGAAGAACCTTCATCGAGGAACATTTTGTAGACTATATCATCAGAAGGAAACATCAGGGAACAAGGGAAGTGATAAACGTGTGAAGGGACTAGACTATTATATTTTGTGGACTACATCAGTTGATTACCACCATGAACTACTCCGTATCTCCACAAATATAATAATATATATATATCAAGAGTTTGAAATTTATCCACATACACAAGGACACTAAGTTGATTGTTACAACTATATATTTAATTGTTCTGACAGTATATTTAAATTGTCTTACAGTACATTTCAATTGCTTAGGTTTTCGTTATTTAGAAATTATATTTACAGAGGTGTTATTAATTCCTCTGGTTGTGCTATATTTAGCACCCATTTAAGAAACAAACAGCAAATTGGGCCACTGCCTGCAACATATATAATGGCCCAATCCACTAAAACCTGACTTGCTTTAGAGTCTGTGGGCTGAAGTATCTTGACCAACTTGAGCCTATATTTTTTTAATTACAGCCCATAAAGCTGCATACAGATATATTTTTAGATTAACACTGCGTGTTAAAATGTGTGAGTGCTCTGTCTTGGACTCATAGAACTGCATAGCGAATCCAAGTGTTATTATTGCCTCACCTTGATGCCAGCAATTTGAAATGAAGTGCCTGCCAAAGTGTCTCTTGTTTCAGTGTTTGTGCAAGTATCGTCCTTTTTTTTTGCAATGATTTTGGTACTAGTGTAGTAGCACTCATGTGAGTGTGAATGCTGCTAAATGCACTGTCCAAAGAACAACTTTGACATGGATTCTTGACTCCTCGTCCCCGAGAGTCGCGGTTTATCCCAGTTTTTACACCTCCAGGCAATAAATATGGCGAGAAAATCTCCACAATCAGCGCCCCCTGTGCCCAGCGTCTCACGCCCCTGACTCAATCTTCATCCCACCTTCCTCGCCAAAGTTGCCTTGAAGATCAGTGACCAGATTCAGTTATGGTGGTCGAAGAGACACAACATCAATGTGGTGCAGGCTATGGGTGAAGGCAAGCCTAGGGTAGGCTAGGGATGCCTTTGCCCAATATTTCGTGAGAGAAAAAGTTAAAATATTTACTTTATTTGTGGTTGAGAGAAAACTACTATTCTACTCATTATATAAATCAGCTGATTTGTGAAAAGATCGCCCCTCCCTGCCCTCGCATCGTCTCCCTCTGGGGGCGACCCGAGGGACCCCGTCGCCGCCCCCTAGACCCCCTCTCTCTCGCCGCCCGGTTGGGCCACCGCTGCCGCTCCTCCTCGCCGGCGGCGGCCAGCTCGAGGAACTCAAAAAAGGTGCCCCTTGCTTCCCTTGTCTTCCCCTCCTCCCCCGTCTGCTCCCCCTCGGCCCCCCGCTCTCCGGCGGGTGGCTTCCAGGCGGCGGCGGCGGCCCCACGCGGTCGGATCCGGCCATCCCACGGCCAGATCGGCGTCGGGGCGGCCCTGGCCGGGCCGGCGGTGCGACCTCCCCCGTCGGCCCCCCCTCGCTCTCCGGTGGCTGGGCGGTTGGCGGCGTGGCCCCCGGGCGGATCCGGCCATCCCCTTGGCTTTGATCGGCGTCGGGGGCGGCCCCGTCGCCCGGCGGCGCGAGCACCGCCGGCGCGATCGCGGCCGCCGGCGCGCGACCACCTCCCTCCCGTGCCACACCGTTTGGCCCCTGGCGGCCCGGCGTGGGCAAGGGCGGCGAGCCATCCGCCGGCGTGGCTGGCGTCGCGATCGCGGCCGCCGGTGCGGCGGCCAGCGCGCGGCCACCTCCCTCCCGTGCCCCTCGGCGTGCGGCCCCCTGCTAGCCCGCGCGGGCAAGCGGGCGTGGCCAGGGTGCCGGGCGCCGGCTGTGGACGCCCCGCCATGATCGGCGTGTGGTCCCCTGGCGCCGGCGTGCGGCCCGCGGGCCTCTTGGCGTACACCGTGGGCATGCGGGTGTGGCCCCACAGGCGCCGGGCGCCGCGGTGCCAGTGAGCGGCCCCAGCTTCACGAATACTCGGCCGGCGCTCCTCGTCTTGCCTACGGCGTCGGGCAGCGGGCCCGGCACCCTCGGGTGGGCGGCGGTATGGCCGCCGTGCCCGTCCCCTCTGCTGGCGGTCCCCTGTCGGTGCCCCATCCCCTCTACACCACCGCCGCTCGAGGGAGTCTGGGTTGACGGGCAGATCCGGGCCTTCTAGGCTTCTGGATCTACCCTCCCCCTCCCCGATCCGGCACAGCGCAGGCCCTAGCGGCGATCAACATGAAGACCCGGGTCCTGCGGCGTCACTCTCGTCTCTAGCAGCAGTCCACGGCTATGTGGGTGAAAACCCCCTCCTAGCCTTTGCGCCTGGACTTGACGACGGTGGCGCGCTAGCGTCATCCCCTTCCTGAAGGCGTCGTCGTTGCGTGCCGACCGCTGCTGCCTGGGGAGCTCCGGAATGTAACTTCCTGGGGTGCGCTCTCAATGTAGGTGGCGTCCGCGGACGTCATTTCTTTCCTGAAGGCTCCATTGCCGCACCCCCAGCGCTCCCCCTCCGACGTCGCACCTGCCCACCGCCGCTCCTTTCCTCCTGCGCCGGCGCTGTGCAAGCTCCTGCTTTGTCGTCGTCTTCGTCCCTCCTGCGTGGTTGATGGCTTTACCACCGTTGTCGCTGTCGTCGTGGGTTGGCCGTCCTCGGTCACCGGCGTCCCGATTGGCTCCACTCGGGCGGGCGCCGCCGAGCGTGTGACGCCTCGTGGAAGATGCGTGGGCTATGGCGACCGAATCCTTCATGTCTTTGGCCTTCCATGTCGTAGTCATAGGGACGTTGTTGGGCGTGGTTGAGGGCTCTCCTCTCTTTCTTTCTTTCTTTTTCATGTTTCGTTGTGTTTGTTTTAGCCACATTCTCTATGGTTTTCGTTTTGTGTCGTCTTGTATTTCGCCGTGCTTTCGGCCTCCTTCTTCTTAATGAAAATGACACGTGAAGTCGTGTTCGAGAAAAAAAAGCTGATTTGTTGTAAGAGAAAAAAATCTATTCAAACGGTTGATAAATAAATCTAATTAAACGGCTGATAAATCAAATAAATAGGACAATGGCAATTGAGAACGTAAACGACTATAGATCGATGTGTCCCTCGTGACGGTTTCCGGGATCTGCAACACAAGCTGACACCTCGCACCTCCAACTCCACATCCCCGCGTGCGACCACAAGGGAGCTCTCTCGGGTTTTTCTTTTCTTTTTTGGATAAAGGAGAACAGCTGGTCTGTCATTTCCGGGATGGGCAATTGTAAAAGACTTGGATGTTTGCTTTTGGAAGTTTGCTATGGGGAGAAGGAACCAAGTGGCTTCGATCGAGAGCTGACACGTTGATGGTCAGCACTGGTTACAAAAAGGGTGATTTTATTGTAGGACACCACGAAAAGTTAAAATTGGCTAGAATACATCGTAAACGCGTAAAATCACGTCTCTTTGTCATCACACACCGGAGCCATTAAAATATTAATTTTTAGAGTTTGGGACAATGACGGAGCCAGAAAAAAATTATAGCTGGGGCGACATCTAACACGAAGATGGATGGAAAAGCTATGGTCCAAATCGCATTGTATTCGCATACTACGATTGCACAAATTATAGCGAAAAAGCTATAATCACACAAATTATAGTGAAAAAAGGTGGATAAACAACACAAGATGTTACCTCACACATTTGCAGAATAAACTGAGGTAACCGGCGGAGCTACCCCTGCTCCGCTGCTAACCTATACGCGGCTGTGGCCGCGGCCGGCCCCGGCTCCAAGTTCCTCTCCTCCTCCCTCCATCACTCTTGGTGCTGGTGGCGGGCGGACGGGCAGTCCGGCAAGGTGGGCACATTGGTGCTGGCGGCGGCCGGCGAGTGGGTGGCAATGGCAGCGGCTAGCGCTTGCGCAGCAGCGGCGGCGGGCGGGCGGCGAATGGGGTGGCAGCGAGCCGCTGCTAGCGCCTGGCAGCGGGAGGCGGCCGCCCAGCGTCAATGCCGAATTGGGTTCGGGAAGCTGAGTTCGTATGCCTGACGGTGTTGGGTTCTTGTTGGGCCCTTGGGCTAATCAGAAGTGGCCAAAAATGGCCCAGTTCCTACTGCCCAGCAAAACGAACCGGTCATCTTTTTCTTTGCTACTCGGTGCTTGCAGTTCGTTCTCGCTCGGCGCCATGCCGAGGCGGCGCTACCTCTGCTTGGCAGCTCGGCAGCCGGAGCTAAGGAAGAAGAGGGGGTCCGGGGGTCTAGGACTACGCCGCCGGTAGCTGGGGCGGCCGCCCCACCCCGCCCCTAGGGTGGCTCCGTCGTTGGTTTGGGAGTAAGAAAGGGCAGTGAAAAGACCATGTTGCCCCTAGCCATCTTCCTCCTCTCCCACCAGCCGCTGACTGCCATCCATGACGCCTCCCTATTGGCTGGCCTGTTTAGGCGAGGTCAGTCACGGCGAGCGAGGAGCAGCGAGGCTCCACCAGATCTGGTGACGGGGAGCGGCGGTGCCCCAGCTCCCTTCTCCATGTGTCGAGCAGCGAGGCTTCACCGCATCAGGCGACATCCATGGTGGTGGCGGCCGCCAACCCCCCACCTCGATGAGATCCATGGAGGCGGCAACTGAGTTCCCCATCGACCTCGACAAGATCCATCGAGGCAGCAGCGGCCCATCCCCCACCTTGACGCGCGCCCTTACTTGGGCGGACCAGACCGGCAGCGTGCGGTCAACCCCTTCTCAATCCGCGGCCTTCCCCTGCCTCCATCATCGGCGGCGGCCCCTTCCCCTTGTCCTGTCCCTCACCGCAAAGCCCTCAAGAATCACCGCCACCACCATTAATGGACCTCGCCGGAGAAGAGACGGCGGCGATGTGTTATGGCAAATATTAGTGAGGAGATGGAGGTTGAAGATGAGGGCAATTTGGATATTTCCCGTACCTTCTCTCTCCTGAAATTCAAGAAATTCTTATTTTAATCGTCACGATGTCCACGGGCAAAGGAACACGAAATTATAATGGTACTAGGCAAAGAGTCGTGTTTGCGATGTGTTCCAGCCAATTTTAACTTTTTGCAGTGTCCTACAGCAAAATCTCCCTTACAAAAAAGGACATGGGACTGATCATGAAATTTGTCCTTTGTTACTTGTATGTATTATATATGTCTACAGTACATGTCACTTTCAAAAAAATATCTGCAGGACATGTGTGGGCTGGACAGAGATCTTCATATATACTCTATTGATCTTGTAGGAAACGTGTAGTAGCATAACTTATTCTACTCAATTTAAAAAGTAAATTTCACAATTAATCTAATAATATTTATTTTATATTATAAGAATTAATATTTTTACCTACAATTGATCAAAAACTTAAAATACTAAATCATAATATTGTACTAGAATTTTATTCATTTCCTGAACAGAGGAAGCACATACTATTACCTACATTGATGACATACTATTCTATTAATACTACTGAAATATTAATTATGACAAGCTTACACTTATTATATATAGCTCAATTGTTCAAGCACAACCATGTCCGATTTCATTGGGAAGAAAACTTACCGTTGAGCCTTCCTACCTATTTGAACATGACAAAATATATATAGTTTGACAGCATTATTGTAGTCTCAGCACTCATACTAGTGTGCCTTTTTGTTGCTATTGGCATTATCATAAAGAATTTGTGCATCCTCGTCACCAAAAAAGTGACCGTTGTGTATCTTGAGACTGCCTCAAAAGGACAACTTTGATTGCTAATTTCTACAAAACACTAGCTAACCATGGAAAAAAAAACTATATGATTATTAACAAACCACTCGAAGAAAAAAATCTACTATACATGTTTTTATGATATTATGACCGAAGTGAGCTGATTTTAACTATACTAGGTATAATATATATATTATGGCCCATGAAAAATTTTACTTGATGACAAGTTCTTGTTTGAGATAAATTTGGAAGAACTAGGTTTTGTCTCTAGATTTACTTTTTTTTTTACAATCATCATGCTCATGCACTTATTTCATTAAGAGGAAAAGTAATCATAATATGTATATGTAAGTGTACACTTACCACACCATTAAGGACAAAAAAAAACACATGAAAAGAAGCACATAACCACCAACAAAAACAAGAACAAAAGCACCATAAGACCCTCACTGCTCATCAGAAGCCCGCCAGAGCACCATGTAGTGATTCCAAAGATAACAATAGCGGGTAGACAATAAAAACCCACCACGTTGCTTCTTTTAAGAGATCAGCTGAACAAGAGCACATGTAAGGAGTGGAAGCAATAATCCTAAGCAACCAAGATCATCAAACATCTCACCAACAATAGTGAACAGAATCGAAAGGCTGTGACTTCTTGGAAGGGTGCAGAGGGGTGCTCATCCCCCAACATGTCTCTCTGGATTTAAATTCAATGGTTCTTTCACAACACAAACATACTCCCTCCATCCCAAATTATAAGACATTTGATTTTTTTAACCCCAACTTTAACCATTTGTCTTATTCGAAAAGTTTGTGCAAATATAGCCAAATTTAAGTTGTTATTGAAGAACTTCTATTAATAAAGCAAGTTGCGACAAAAAAGTGAAAGTTTACAAAAAATTTTTTTGAATAACACAAGTGGTCAAACTTGGTGTCAAAAAAGTCAAACGTTTTATAGTTTAGGATGGTGGGAGTAATACATAGGACTACCAAAACCAAGTATCAACCTACACATGTTTGTATACGTATTATGTAAGAATCTCCAAGATGCCCCAATAACTCCCCTAATCACATGCCATAGGATGCACATCTAGCTGACATATGTTTTGTCTCTTTAATTTATATAAGTAATTTTATTCTAAATCATCAGTAATTTCCGTAGCAATGTGTGGGGTATTCATCTAGTTGTTTCTTATGTATACCTCCTCTATAATTAGGAGTATTTTCAAAGGGTTTGGGGCCCACTTGCATAGTGCATAGATGGTCAAGGAGTTGTATAGGAAAATCATTAATTGTATATTTTCATAAGAATTGGTAATCAAATTAAGTTTCATATTATATAACCTTACTACGCATTCATCAAATGGATGTCATATTAATGGGCAAATATTCTACTGGCACCCAAATGGCCACACGTGGATGTGTAGCATATGCCCGCTACATCATCTCCATGCATGCAGCAACGACCAGCGAGAATGGCTCGCACATATGCATTGCAAGAATGGCTCGCACATATGCATTGCAAGATACTCCCTCCGTATCGCAAAAAAAACGTCGTTCTGGCCTCTCCTCTCAGGTTGCGAAAAAACGACGTTATGCACCAGAGCCGTCTAATCTAGACGCAAATGCCCCTGCCTAATCGATCTTTGAACCGCCCATTTATTCCTGCAACAGCTCAGCCCCACGCCTCGATCCCATCCCCTCAGCGCCGCACCCGCATGCAGCCAATCAGGCGCGCGCAAAATGGGCAAAAGCCAAAATAACTGCAGCAAGTGGGAGTCGAACCTGCACCATCTAGACCCAACCCCACTGTGCTAGCCAGTAGACATGTGTTACTTCATTTGTATAGAACGCAACCACAGAGGTGTTTAATACGGGTAGACAGGGAAAACTATACCCTAATTAATTACTTCTTGGTATGCTAAATGCTGTCCTAAACATCATTTTTTACCAGTATGGAGGGAGTATAGATATAACCACGTGAATGGTCCTACACCGTGTGCATGCATGCAACCTAAGCACGCAGTATGCTATACTGGTTGTGTTAGTGTCATGAATACATGAATGGCGGCACTACTTGCTCCCTCTCTTAACAGTTTTTCGTGTTAGGAGAATCTCTATAATAATGGTGGCCACATAATTATGCGATCAGGGTCGCACAAGTATTCTTTAGGTGGCTTGCCATTCACACAACAACAAATCTAGACCGCCGATAGAAATCTTGGAAGTAGTCAAATTAAGAGTACCTCCAATAGACTATCTAAACACACCTATCTCCAATTTGGGTAATGGAGACAAAAAAAAAAAAACGCACTCGTGCAGGGTTGCAAGCTACATATAAGACTACCCAATTTATTGACCTAACGAATTCCCTCTCCCATTACCCATTCTTATTGGGCCAATAGGCAACTGCCAATTTTTCTCCTTTGTCTGTTTTCCTCATGTGTGTCTCTTTCCTCTATTGAGCAATAACACCTGACCTGTTGCCATTGGTTCGTCACAAAGGGCCCTTCACATTGCATCATGGGAGCTGTTAGTGTCCCTACCAAGCGCGGGAGGTGGCATGGCTATCCCAACTCGGGCGCGGTGACCTCTCCCTAGGCACGATGCAGTAGCGCTCCGGCGTGGCAAGCCTCCTTGTCTGGGTGCGAGGCACGATGCAGAAGGCGAGAGGGTCTAATCGGCACGCTGGCTGCCCCCCTGCACCTTTGGCCACCTCCAATTTCATCCATAGCGAGAAAAAACAAGAGAGGATAATATGTGGAACTCATATGTCATTATTTGCTAGGATGAGTTTGAGTAGCATGTTTTAGGTAGTATGAAAAGTGGTGGCTACCTAAATAGATAATTGGGAAGTATTGCTGCTATGCTCTCTAAGGCTACATGCAGAGTCAGAGCTCCACGTTTTTAGGGATTGTAGGTTCACCATATGACTATGGAGTGAAATCGCAACCTTACCACCTATATAGTGAGATGCTACCGAGAGCTGGAGGATGGCCATGTCAAACGTCTTAGATGTGAATAGTTAAGGCCTTGGCTCCCTGATCATCCTAGTATGCTGGGACATTTGGGAGAAAAAGAAAATGTGAGTTTTTTTCACACAGACTTTATAAATTTCATGCTCCTACAAAAAAACTAAAGATGAGATTTTGAGAGAATTTTATGAGTATTGTTCTTTATCTTTCTTCGACGCGCCTTGGAAGAATTAAAGTGGATGATAAAACCCCCTTCCGTTAGTAAATAGTACTCCCTTCGTCCATTTGTCTAATGCATATATGATTTCTAAAGAAAAAGATGTCTTTAGAAACGTACTTGACTATCAAATATTGCTCACAATACATCTTTATCCTCAATTATTACTTTTAATAAATTCAATATTAGTTTGTATAAAAGGATGCATGGAATATTAATCAATTGATAAAATTTTTATTTATGTACAGACTACATAGAATAGTCTTTCATTTTATGCAGTAGCAGGATTCCTTTTTTATATTAAAAAGCCGTAATGTATAGCTGGTGAAAGCAGTTGGAGGGGCAGCGGGCAGAGTAGTAACAGCCAACATCAGCCTCCTCTCTTTTCTTTTGAAACTAACAGCCTCGTCTTTTTATTTATATATATTAGCTGGGTGGGGAATGAAACGATGAGAGGACGTGTGTGCTTCCCAGTACAAACAAGTGCAACAACGGCCGGCCCTGGCGCTAGGGATGGATGCAGGAGAGGAGAGCACGGGTGGTGTAGTGCGGTGTGGGTAGCGAAGGATGCTGCTGTGATCGATTTCGTGATGCAGCTGATGGCATGGCAGGGTTTTTCACCAAAGTTACTGTGGTGGAGGGAGCTGTCGAGTACAGTAGGCGGCAGGCAAGGCTGCGGGAGCAGGGGCAACCGCAGAACAGCGCACAGACAAAAAGGAACTCCAGGCACAGGCCACTCCGGTACATGCAATGCCAAGGCATCTCTCGCATTTGACCGTCCTCAATACACACTGTACTGTACACTGTACTACTACCGTAGTAGTGGGAGTACGAGCCAATTTCAGGCTGAGTTTCCTATTTTTACTGTGCCCTTGTACTTGAAGAGGAGCACTGCTCGGGTAAAGTTGTAGTACTGGAGAGCTGGAGAAGGGAGACAACTCACTCAAGGCTCCAAAAGCGTAGTTAGGTGCCATATATACACTTTCTCCCTAGAAAATGATCGTTTGATGTTCATATCACAAGTTCAATTTAATTTGTATAAAATTTGTATAATATTATATCTTCAAATGAATTTATTAACAAACTAGATTTAAAGATCTTTTTGATGATACTAGTTTTACGCTATAAATATTAATATATTTTAATATAAAACTAGTTAAATTTATTTTTCAAAAAACAAAAATGGCTTGGAAGTATTTTTTTTATGCGTGTATGTATAATGCGCAGGTATGACGCATCAACCATACATAAGCACTCCTCGGCTAAGAAAAACATTTTATTTTTGATCTAATCTTTATGAAATCTATATGTTGTATACAATTATTATAGTTACAAAAGCTCGGTTGAGAAGGAACTTAAGAATCTAGACAAGTGTTTAAGGATCTTAAGAATCTAATCTAGACAAGTGTTTAAGGATCTTAAGAATCTAGACAAGTGTTTAATAAGATAAAGACTTCATATAAAGTTAAATAAATACGCCAAATTTTTTTTTTTAATTTTTAACTTTACATAGTGTTTTAAGACACGTATAAAACAAGACCTATATATTGTTCTAAAATTCTACATTAGCCAGTGTTCTAACTAATTAACTAGTGAACTGAAATGTTGACCATTTTACTTTTCTAATCAAGTCTAAATAAATATATCTCTAAAATCCTCTATGAGAGTTGAGATATGAAACTTTAAAAGAGGACTCATGTTATTATTGTCAGTCAACATAACAATTCTTGTCACGTCAACAATTAAATCCTTACCGATTTTAATCACATATTGCAACTAAGGACTTTAATGGCCCTCAAAGAAAGTGACCAAACTAAATAATTAACTGTAGAAACACATAGATGATATAATTTTCTTTTAATTACATGATACATTTACATATGAATATTTTTGTGTTTCACATCGAAGAAAAAATATATAGATATTGTATTTTGTATTTTAATTCGATACAAGTTTAATTGAGCACTGTCATATTATTGCAAATTTTAGCTTATATTAATACAGATGTGATGGTTGTCCTAAAATAAATTACATGTCATAAATTTCATCAAAATGGAAAAACATAAATAGACATGTGGCATTCCCTATCATCGTTTTTCATGAAATGTAATTATTTTTTTTTTGTATCCTATTGGAACGCGCACGGGTGGAGCATATTTGCTAGTTTACATAAAAATCAACATCTGCAACATAGTTTGGTTTAATTATTCTTTCCTAAGAGTGTCTTCACAGCATGTATTCATTCGAACTTGTAGGTGGTAGCGTCCTTTTTTTCCCCCTCTATCTAAAAGCTTTGGCCAAGTTGGGATCGAGGGATCGGATGTAACTTAAATAAATAAGCCAAAGCCAAAGCAATAGAATCCAGCACACGCAGGAAAAAAAAAAGGAAATTAATTAAGAGAGATCTTGGGTTATTTAATAATCTGTGGATGCATGGTATGGTTAAAACTGTATTTGGGACGAGCGGGATTTTACAGAGATACAGTACAAGTGACGTTCTCGTTTTCGTTCAGGCTTTTTTCCCAGCTCGCTCGCTCGCTCTGACTCTCTCGCTCTCTCCCACACACAAGGCACCGCGACGGCGAGTCGGCGAACGAAGCGGTCGGTGCAGCGGCCTGCCTGTCAGGTCAGACGCTCTCGCTCCCTGCTGTACGCCCTGTACATATAGTACGTACGTTCTACTTCCTAGCTACTAGTGTAGTACGTACTGCTAGCCCTAGCCTAGCTAGCCTAGCGCGCGTTGGTAGTGGTAGACTGGTAGGCCAAGGTGTGTATCGGGTCTCGCCTGCACTGCCTGACGACGCATCCATCCTGATCTTCTCATCACCTGACATTCGAGACGAATGCCTATTGGGCCGGCCGGCTGGTCTCCGTCTGGACTCTGGTACACCCGGTGGTGTACCGGCGTAATCGATCGGACGACCACGATGCTACGCACACTACACTGGATGACTGGATGGAGAGGAGGGCGATCGAGAGAGAGGGACGACGGACGGAGCGAGCGATGAGCGAAAAGCACTCGCATTCGAAGCGCAGGGCTTCCTTTCCTGCGTGCTCCGATCGATCCCTTGTCGCCACATGCACTGCCCTCGCTTCCCTACTCTCCCCTCGTCACCCAGCTCTGTTTGCTTGCTTTAACCACCCGCTCCCTCCCCTCTCTCGACTCGACCCATTGGCAACGGCCAACGGGAGGGAGGGAGGGAGGGAGGAAGAGGAAAACCCTATCTACCCACTCCCCTCCCCTCCTGACCGCCTCCAAAACCACACCACTGCCTCGCCGCAAACCCCACCCGCAGCCATGGCCGGAGCGCTCCAGCTGCTGGCTCGCGCCGCCGGCAACCAGTCTCGCCGCGCGGCCGCAGCAGCGCTAGGGCCACGCGCCGCCGCCGCCGCCGCCGCCTCCTTCTTGGCGCCGCCGCTCCAGCGCCCTATCGCCGCCGCCGCCGCCGCC
Organism: Chrysopogon serrulatus; assembly: GCA_015844335.1. Classification (NCBI taxonomy): domain Eukaryota; kingdom Viridiplantae; phylum Streptophyta; class Magnoliopsida; order Poales; family Poaceae; genus Chrysopogon; species Chrysopogon serrulatus. The sequence continues at coordinate 65,219 of JADLZL010003514.1, read as the reverse complement.
GCGACCGTCCTTCCCGCCCCGCGCTCGTCCACCTCGCGCGTGCTGGCGCCTACGCTCCTCCCTGCCGGCTCCGACGACCACCGCCTCCGCGCCCAGGAGCACGTCCGGGTCGGCGCCACGGACGCGAACACCGGCGGCGACCACCTCCAGATCCGCGCCGCGTCCAACCCTTCGATGCTCGCCCTCGCCATCCCTGCCCCCACCGGAGCTAAAGGCGGTGCCTTTCCCTCGGACACGGGACATCGCGACGCTCACAAGCCTGGCGCCGCCGAGCAAGGAAGAAACTTCGGACTCCTGGTGGTCGTCGCCATCGACTCCGCCCACGCCGCGCTCAACCTCACCGGCGACTACGGCGGTCCCGTGCCGTTCGCCAAGGACGCAGCGCTGGAGGCACGTCGCGCTGCGTTCTTGGCGCCGCCGCTTCAACGCCCTACGGCCGCCGCCGCGACGACCGTCCTCCCCGCCTCGCGCGTGCTGCCGTCTACGCTCCTCCCCGCCGGCTCCGACGACCACCGCCTCCGCACCAGGGAGCACGTCCGGGTCGGCGCCACGGACGCGAACACCGGCGGCAGCGACCACCACCGGATCTGCGCCGCGTCCACCCCTTCGATGCTCGCCCCCGCCATCCCTGCCCCCACCGGAGTCAAAGGCGGTGCCTTTCCCTCGGCCACTGGACATCGCGACGCTCACAAGCCTGACGCCGCCGATCGAGGAAGCGACTGGGGATTCCTGGTGGTCGTCGGCATCGACTCCGCCCACGCCGGCGACTACAGCGGTCCGATGCTGTTCGTCAAGGACGCAGCGCGACGTCGCGCTGCGTTCTTGTCGCCGCCGCTTCAACGCCCTACGGCAGCCGTCGCCATCCTCCCCTGCTCGCGCGTTCTCCTGGCGCCTACACTCGTCGTCGCCCCGCTCCTCCCTGCCGGGTCCGACTCCGACGGCCTCGAGGGCCCCAAGGCGAACCACACCCGGGTCGGCGCTAAGGTGTCGGCCGCCGTCCCTGGTGCCGTCCACTTCTCGCGCCAAGGAGTCGTCCGACGCAGCTACTCTACTGCAGCCAGCAGCAAGGGGGAGTCTGGTGGCGAGGGAGAAGGTTGCAGTCAAAGACTCTACAGCCTGAGCAAGAGGATTATGACAAAACTGGTAAACTTTCATCGCCAACTCCGCAGAATCGAAACGGCTATTGATGTTAATGCAAAACGCAACCTTATACATAGTCGTCAGATGACATTCAAGCTGAAAAAACAAATGAGGGTATTGCCCATATGGATCCTAGGTTCGCTATTGTTGGGTTTTGCAGCTGCTTGTTACGTTGTGACAGAGGTTGTAGCGCCTCGAGTGGCAGAGATAGCATCACAAGAGTTTGTCAAACTAGCTACTGACCTTAAAGACGTGGCAAATGATGTCGATGAAGAGAAGATTACAAGGATGGCTAAAGAATTGACAGAAATAGTCACAAATACCGTCATCGATTGTGTCGGAGGGAGAGTCAGGGGTAGTGTTATTGACTCACTCAAGTTCTGGAAGTGGCCTGGGGGGGAAGAAATAAGTGAGGAAGTGTTGTAGTTGGCTAAAGACGAACTTGGTGATTCATGGACCTCGGTTACATGGGATGTTTAGAATTTGCATGGATTTTGTAATAACCTGTGATGACTGCTGTGATCTGTGTTGTTTCTCAAATTCAAGATATTTTATGATTTAATGTTTTTTCTGTGACATGTTCTAGTTACAGTAGCTTCTTACGGGCCTTGGTTTCCACTACGTGTCAAGGGAAATTTTTCACTAGAATTTTGAAAGAGCTAAATACACCATAAGTCGATTAACTTTTTTCTATGTATTACTTAGGTCCATTAACTTTAGAAGTGATCTTTTGAGTTACTATAAACTTTTTAAGTGCTTCACCGAAGGTTTACACCTCTTTTGTTCATATAAATTGCAGTCACTCCCTTTTCTTTCACCCCATCTTCTCTCTCGTTCTCCCGTGCCATTATATTGCTGCACCTCCATGCCTGCACTAGCTGACAGCACCTATGCTTTCACCCATGCTCCTAGACCCATGCACTCACATTGCTCACTTAGACCGACTCCGACAATGCCGCCCAAACACATAAAAAGGTCATATGTCTTCTTCAATCGCGCCGCCCGAAGCTCCTTGCCATTGCCGGCGACGCGATCGCCGTCCACCTTCCAGTCGGCTCGGTGCACGCCCCCGCGGTATCACATCTGTCCTTCACCTCTTCAGGCACCTTGGCGTCAAGCTCATCGTCTCCATGGGCCACAGCTATGACTGCGGCGAACTGCCCTTCGGGGCGCACCTGTTCCAGGCATTCCAGCCTGAAACATTTAGCTCGTCTTGCGTCTTCCTCTAGGTTTTAAATCGCCGGCTATGGCATTTAGCTTTCTCCGTTCGAAAACAGGCTATAGCCGGCTATATTGGGCTATAGCGGCAGTTACGAGCTAACTTGAACATGAAAAAACTTAGCTAAATCTTTCCCAAATAGCTATAGCCGGAGATATGAAAACATGATCCTAGGTACACTAACCAAATAAACTTGTATGGGGCCATGGACCGTGGTATGAGCCTATGAGGCCATAAGGTTAAGAAAGGCAAACAAATAATGATAGAAGATCAAGATAAAGGGAAAACTTGATATAGAATTACCAATCAGGTTTCGATATACATGCCACATTCATTAATAAGCTGAACCCTATCCTCATGGTCAAAACGAAGGCTAGTATATTTTTTTGCTTTGCCAGCTCCTATAATTCCAACGATGTAAAGAAACATTGAAATAGTAATGAATTATTTTCAAGTTGATTCTTTTAAGAGATTTCAATGTGAGAAACATGCTATAAGATTACATGTGTCAGACAAAAGAATATAGGTGGTCATAGAAATAATCTGAGCAAAAGTACATAAGTTATAGCATATAAAGAAGTGGCCTCCTCAGAAGGGACTTCACAGAACAGAGTTGCCAGGTTCTACATGCAAGCGACTGGGAGCATTTTGCCCTCTTGACTGAGCACAGATGCAAGCGACTGGGAGCATTTTGCCCTCCTGGGTTCTACATGCAACGGACTTCACAGATGCCTTTGTCTACCTTCCTGGGCTGAAGTGACCTCCTCATCAAGTTCCATGTGTCCCTCACTAGATGTATAATATACTAGTTCTGTTCTTTTTCTAAGATACAATTTAATAGCATCAAATTTTATTTACTTCATTATGCCAATGATTTTTTAACGTTCGTTTTCAAGGTGCTGCCCAATGGGGCACGGCGGCAGCATTTCTCAGTGTCAATCGATTAACGGCAAAGGATATGAGGTTCAATCGAGAAATCTTCGTGTGGGCCAAGCTTGTTATTTTTTGAGTGAAATATTGCAAGCGGTTAGAGAAAGTCAATGATTCTCCTCTTTTTTTCACTTGAAAAATTCATCGATTTACAGAATGAGTTTTTGAAAAATATTAGAGTAGCTCTTTTTGAGCGTTTGGTTTGGAATGTCAACCTATTTTTGATGGAGTGGTACATCATGAGTCAATTGCTCAAATTTAGTAGAATGATAACCACATTCCAGCTTGGGAATAACAAGGCGGCGATATATCAACTTATTCTACTCCACATTCCATTGGGAATAACAAGGCGGCCAACCTACCCACATATATACCCCCCCCCCCAAAAAAAAAAAAAAAAAAAAAAGGTAGTGAGATGTGATGGACATCTTCATTCCACAAACCAAACACCCCAATAATAAATTACTCAACAAGAGATAAGTTCTTGTCCACACCATTTCGTTCCTCTTCCATAAACATAAAAGTCTCATAGATTATTCATGGGGTGCATCTACAGTCTACACAACACCTTGTTAAGCCAAAGGTTCACTGTCCCCCATTGACAGGTTTGTTCTCATCCAAAAGACCAATGGCATACACCCAGCTGGTTGTGAAAACCACGAGACCAACAGAGCAAGTGAGTGCAAGATTCCTTGGTAAGTTGTCCACAGCTGTTGAAAGCTCCTCGAAAATCTTCCTCTCCTCCTCCATATCCCGCCTTACAAACATAACACAGAAAAGATTACATACTAGGATCATACCATTTGGTGAAATCAAATACAATCAATTTAAGGTTTTACTTACAAAGCACGCTTCTCCAGTTTCTGGTAATTCTTCCTACTCAGTCGAGCATTTCTGGTCCCATTCAATGCTTTCTTGGTTCCTCCGTTCTGCAATTTTCAGTTATTTAAAACGATCAGAAGGAAACTTAAACCTAACAGAGGCACATGTTAACACTGGAAACTCAGTTCTATGCAGACTGCAAGATTGATTGACCATGCATGATAATCGCTTCAAGAAAAAATAAATAAAGTCGATTAGCATAAACCTTGGGTACCTCTGGAAAAATAGATTTAGAAACTCATAAAAAGCAGGAAACAGACTAAAAAGTAAATCCTTAAATCAGACAACCAAGCGCACTATTGCAAATTTGACAGACTAGGTGACACCACTGGCAGAATAGAGAATTAGGCTAACAGTTTAGGAAAGCCATGTGCTGAACCAAACAGTTCAAAGTCATCTTGGGTACATGGTGCAACAAACAAACAAAAAAGTTTTTTTTTCTCGAAAATGCAGGAGAGCTGCGCTTCATTATATTAAGGAGGGGTAAAGAACCCTTAGAACAACACACACCCACACACCCTTAACTCAAAAGAACAAACGCGCCAGTTAAAGAAAGAAACAACCGACCCTGTAACTACAACAAATCAACTAACAGCTTGGGGCTGGGTTACTGATATATTCTAGATAAGGGAGCTCATAGCTTTACTCACAACCCATCCTAATATCTGTGTTGAAGGAACTGTCCAATTGTTTCAAAATTTTGTATTTTGCACAGTTGGGCCCTGTATATCTCTTACATATAGATAAAATTCTGCCATTATGTGCATTATTTGGAAAAGAGAATTACTAAAAACAGCAGTCTCACAAAGGCCAAATAAGTTCCTGATGGTAGATGGATCAGAGACAGGTTTTTTTCATGGTGTGCCTTTTGGTAATCAACTTGGCCAAGCTTAGCAGCAGACAACACACATATACAGAAAGTTTGGTCCAACTTACTGTGAGCTTCTCACTCATGCCCACATCACATACATCAAGTTCAGCTAGTGTCCCCGTTTACTTAGATTCATATTGCTAGCTGACATTCAAAACCCAGTCAATATATTGATCTGGACTTATTTCAACATAGTAATCATCCAATTGACACAATCCAGGTAAAGGCTCAGAAGAGAGGTGGTACAGGAGTGCAACTAGCAGTGGGCAGCAGCAGCAGCACAGAAGGTGCTGCCCTTAAGCTATTTTGGCATATGGTGATCGAAAACAGTATTTTTGGGTTTAACAAATAGAATGGCTACTGAAGCTGAGGTACAAACGCACAAGGCCATGCACTCCTGTTTAGTCTAAGTATGGCTAAATAATTCCTAATTAAAAAGGTAGTGTCATACATGTCTTAAATTAAAGTTGAATAAGAAATATGGCACAAGAGACCATGTTTCCTGAAAGTCTTTATTGATTACATCCAGGAAAGGATCAAGATGAAAATAACCAAGATTATATACATCATGTATCATGTATTTCTACACTATTTACTAAAACATGCAAAATAAAGACAGTTATGTACCAGATAAATGATAGTAGAACAAGAGAATAGATACTTCATCTTCCATATTACTCTCATACATAAACCGACATGAGCAAGTGAACAAAGTTCAGGTTAAAATTCTCAACGACAAAGTAAAGTGACACCTGATTTCTCTGCCAACAATTTAATTTAATGCATAAAGAGACTATACTCCCAATTTCCTTTTCTACATGATCAATCGTTTCCTCCTTTGCTTTTTCAGCTCTCACACTTCGATGGGAAGGGGAAAAAAAAAAAAAGCTTATTCAGATAGTTGGCTACAGTGATCTGCTTTAGAATTCAATTCAATCAACTAGAGGATAAAACAAATCTTTGCACTTGTGTGATTAAAGAAGACACGAATCCCAGTGGTTATCCTAAGCCATATACTGGGACCAACATCAGGTCTGCAGCTGGATGGGAATCCAGCCAGGCAAATTAACCGCCCGCTGATGATATCACAAGAAGATTGCTCCGTTGATCGATTGAGAGCAGAAAACGGAGAAAGCACCTGAGAGGAGTGGGAGGTGAGAAGCCGAGAGCTCGCCGTCGGCGACACCACGGGGGTCGACGCCCGCTGGAGAACGGAAGTGGCAGGGAACCTCAGCTTACGGGCCAGAACGCGCAGCGCCATCGCACGCACGCACCCACCCGGCGGATCTGGATGATGGCGGAGTAGGAGGCAGCCGGAGCTAGGGTTTGCTCCTCTCTCTCTCTCTCCCCCCCTTTTGGCGATGGATGGGGATTGGGGAAAGAGAATCGGGCACTTCGTCGTGTCTGTCTCCAATACGGTTTCGCCGCGTCCAGGAATACGAGTGGACCACAATTTTCACACAAGTCCTTCAGAAAAGTAATGTTTGCTGGAATACACAGATTCACACACAGTCATGTAGTAGAATTGTATTACTTCATTACTTACATTTAACGTTAGTTGATGGCTGCCATAGACCCTATAAACATGGATTGGGATTATTATGACTATCATTTTGTTTTGTAATGAGTATATAGATAATCTATCTCTATTCCTAATACTCCCTCCGTCCCAAAAAGGATGACGCTATGGGAAGCGTGTCGATCAAACTTTTTTAATTTTAACTAAATTTATAGAAAAAACGTGCAACATTTATATTTTTAAATAAATTTATTAAAAAAACTAGACTTAAAGATCTTTCCGATGATACTAATTACTTAGCATAAATATTTATATATTTTAAAATATAATTGCCGGTATTTTGATAACATTGACTTCTCGGGAAGCGAGAATGACATCTATTTTGGGGGCGGAGGAAGTACTTAGAGAGATAGATATAAATATAAATAATATATAATATAATATTTAGTGTTGTAGGAGATTAGTTGTAGGAGATACTATATATATTCTCTCCTACAACATGCATTTTCAATTATTCCAATTTTACGTATATAATCTAATCTAGATTGTACGTCTAGTGTTCTGACAATTGTTTTTATAGTATTTTATCCAGTCCTGATAGTACATTGATTTCTTAGTTTGACCTGATAATACATTGATTTCTTGGTTTGTCGACGGAACATTGGATTGCTCAGTTACTATACATTTCAGCTATGACATACTCCCTCCGTCCCAAAATAGATGTCATTCTCGCTTCCCGAGAAGTCAATATTTTTAAAATGCCGGTAATTATATTTTAAAATATATAAATATTTATGCTAAGTAATTAGTATCATCAGAAAGATCTTTAAGTCTAGTTTTTTAACAAATTTATTTGGAAATATAAATATTGCACGTTTTTTCTATAAATTTAGTCAAAATTGAAAAAGTTTGACCGGCACGCTTCCCATAGCGTCATCCTTTTTGGGACGGAGGGAGTACTCCCTTCGTCCCTAAATAATCTTAATAAACTTTGCTTCCCGAGAAGCAAATGCTTGACAATTTTAATAAATAATAAGTATCATTGATTAGTATCATAATTAGTATCATCGGAAAGATCTTTGGATCTAATTTTTTAATAAAATTATTTGAAGATATAAATATTGCACGTATTTTTTTATAAATCGAGTCAAACTTGTGGCACGCATCCCATGACGACAATTAAAAAGGGACAGATGGAGTATATATTTAGTTGGTAGGGTAGAAGATAGATACAACTGAGAACTGTTGTTGCTACTACTACATTTCAGGTGTTCCTCTACTACACTTTCAGTTGCCGTAATATTACATTTTTCGATGCTCGAATGTTGTTTTGAAGTATTCATATAGATTTTCTTTGAAAGATCCTTAATTTTCTCGTGTATATATTGGATTCCGCATATTTGATTTTTTTTTTTAAAAAAAATTATGTTACCTTTTTTGTAGAGATCCTCTATGTGCTGTATTTATTAGCTAGCATACATATAAGAAAAAGAAACGAAGAGGCCCAGTCCGTTGGAATGAACTTTGCTAATACTCCAACGTACAGTAGCAGGCCAACTTTTGATTAAAAAGGGCCCATAAAGCTTCGGGCTACACGGCGGCCGGGGAGCTAGCAGGCTGTATGTTGCCGCCGCCGCCGCCGCCGCCGGCCCCCGGCCGAGGGCGAGTTCCAGTCGCGTTGTGTCTTGTATTTTTGTTCTTGACTTCTTGTGCTAGCTAGCTAATTTCTTCACGTCCCGATCATGATGGAGGCATAAAGAAGCAACAAAAACAAAACAAAACAGCAAACCGACCGGATCAATCGTGGTTTTAACAGTGGCTACATACATATAATGCATGGACCTGAACGTGCTACTACATACACGTGGGGTACTCGATCCAACATCTACATATGGCGCATACCTGGGCATATATATGGGACCTCCTGCATGCTGGGCGTACGGAACGGGGAATCCTATGTACAACAATAAGTTTGGTTGTGGTGGATCAGTTGAGATCATCATCATCATCATCCTATTATTCATTCATCCATTCATTCATTCATGTATAATATAATAGGATACCCAAATCCAAGCCAAGCATGCATGGCGATTGGCGAGAGTCGAAAGAGGACAACGGACCGGATGAGCGCGTGGGACCATCGTCATCGTGCATGCATTATTAACCAACCTCCACCTGCTGGCTGCTGCACGACCGGCCGGCACACTACTACAGAGCAGGCCTTTGGTGACTTGGCCAAAATCAACATTAGCTTCCGCAAATAATGAGTCCAGGACTAAAAATATCTTTAGCCCCGGTTGGTGTCCCCAACCGGGACTAAAAGTCCCCTGCCCAACGGCTACGTTGTCAGGTGAGACTTTTTAGTCCCTGGTTGGGGACACCAACCGACTAAAAACCATCCAGTTAGTCGGTTGGTATCACCAACCGGACTAAAGGTTTTGTCCTCATCGCCGACACCAGTAGGGACTAAAGGTTGGCCTTTAGTCCCGTTGGTGTTAAAGCCCGGGATTAAAACCTTCACGCATATTTGAATCCTTCTTTCTCCTCCTGGGCCGAGCCCGAGCTCACCATTGTTCTTTGTTCTTCATGTGTTGCTTGGTTCTTACTCACATCTCCGGCCATTGATTCATTTTGTCACTTCTACGCCGTCGTTTTTCTTGTTTAGAGGTTACTAACTTCATCTTCTCTAGTTTTAGCGGTAGCGTATCTCATTTGTGGTGTTATACATGTGTTTTTTATTTTTTTTGACTTCTACAATATTTTAGACTCCAATAACTCCATCATTTGATTATTTCAATGTAGATAACTATAATTAAGACCCTAAAAATTAGTATACACCATTTATTACTATTATGTGTACCATATGTTTTGTTTTACTTAGAAAAATACTAAATTTATGGTTTTTCATTATAATTAGTTTTTTAAAAAATAACATTTGATGATACTTTGGTTTATACTTTTGTTTATAAATAATACATTTGAAGGATTATTTAATTATAACTAAGTATGAATATAAAATTTATTTAGAAAAAATAAGAATAGAGAATTTTAGGTTATGTGTTAGTTGGTTACTTAGAATTCTTTATTTTTACAATTTGTGATTGGTTTTATTAGTTAATTTAAACTAGTATGCATGTCACATTTCTTGATTAGTTAGAAAAATAAATAACTTTGGTATTTTTTAGTTTTGCTTGTTTAGAAAATAGAAATAGAGATTTTAAGGATATAATATATTATTTTGCAATTTATGACCGGGTTAATTAGTTAATTATAACTAGTATGCCTACCAAACTTCTTGATTATTTAGATAAATAGAGAACTTTGATGTTTTTTATATTTTGCTTGTTGAAAAGAATTAGAACTAAAGAAACTTATCATACTTTATGTTGCAATGCAGACAATGACACGTGGTTGGATGTACAATGCCACGTGAATTTATTGATGGTGTGCATTCTTTCTTAAGAGTGGCCGAGGAAAACAAGCGGGATGGATTCATACGTTGCCCATGTGCCTTGTGTCAAAAGGAATTTATTGTGGGGGTATAACCCCCTGTACCTTGGTACATGGGCCACGCCATCGTGGGACCGGCCCATGAGTTATGACAGTCATTGTAATCTAAATTAGTACCACCTCGGATACTTTACTTGTAATCTCGGACTATATAAGGGGACAGGGGTTAATCAACTCGAATACGTGTACGGTATTCACGTAGGAACCGGACCCATGTGCCTTGTGTCGTGTTTGGGTTACCATCTCGTTCTTGATCTCGTGCACCCCACCACCATCATCTAATCTACTCTAGCTAGGTCTGCCGACCGTATATCGCCGAAATATTCTAGAAATATTCACTCACATTTATTGAAGTCGGGTTTCATGCCAAACTATATTTGTTGGACCAAACATGGAGAAACCGGGATATTGATGGACGAATTTGAAGAAGAACAAGAACAACCGGAGCCTGACGACCTTATTGCTCAATTCGGTGGCTTCGATGATACAACAATGGGAGAAGCTGAAGAAGAGGGAGGTGCTCCTGGTGAAGGTGATGCTCTTGCTGATGCCATTCGTGATGCACAAAAAGAATATGAAAGTGAAAAAGATAAGGCAAAGTTTGACCGTATGCTAGAAGATCACAAGAAATTACTATACCCATCCGCCCAAGACGGGCAAAAAAAATTGGGTACAACACTGGAGTTGTTGAAATGGAAGGCACAGAATGGTGTATCCGATAAGGCATTTGGGCAGTTATTGAAGATCCAAAAAAAGATGCTTCCGAGCACTAATGAGTTGCCCACCACTACGTACGAAGCAAAATAGGTTATCTGTCCTTTGGGATTAGAAATCCAGAAGATACATGCATGTCCTAACGACTGCATCCTATACCATGGGAAGGACTACGAGAATTTAGACGAATGCCCCGTATGTAAAGCATCACGGTATAAGATCAGGCGAGATGACCCTAGCGATGTTGAGGGGAAGAACGTCCTAGAAAGAAAATCCCCAAAAGGTTATGTGGTATGCTCCTATAATACCTCGTCTCGAAACGCTTTTTCGTAAACAAGGACCATGCAAAGTTGTTGCGGTGGCACAAAGAAGACCGTAAGGTAGACAACATGTTGAGACACCCCTGGCGATGGGTCTCGGTGGAGAGCAATAGATAGGGAGTTTCCGAGTTTGCAAAAGATGCAAGAAACTTGAGGTTCGCTCTAAGTACGGACGGTATGAATCCTTTTGGTGACCAGAGCACTAGTCATAGCACTTGGCCTGTTACTCTATCTATCTACAACTTTCCTCCATGGTTATGCATGAAGCGAAAGTTCATTATGATGCCGGTGCTCATCCAGGGGCCGAAGCAACCGGGTAATGACATTGATGTGTATCTAAGACCATTGATTGAAGAACTTCTACTTTTATGGAGTGAAACAGGTGTTCGTATGTGGGATGAGTATAAACAGAACACTTCGACCTACGAGCACTGTTGTTTGTGACAATCAACGATTGGCCTGCTCTAAGTAATCTTTCGAGGCGGTCAAACAAGGGATATAATGCATGCACACACTGCTTTTGATGACCTTGATAGTATATATTTGAAAAAATGCAGAAAGGTTGTGTACCTTGGGTATCATCGATTTCTTTCTATGAATCACCCAGTTAGAAAGAAGGGCAAGCATTTTAAAGGTATGGCAGACCACCGACTCAAGCCCCGCAACAGAACTGGAGAAGATGTATTTGAGATGGTTAAGGATGTGAAAGTAATTTTTGGTAAGGGACAGGGCAGCCAACCGCCCAAAAGATGCAAATGGTCATGCACCGATGTGGAAGAAGAAGTCAATATTTTGGAAGCTACCGTATTGGCAAGTCCTAGAGGTCCGTAATGCGATCGATGTCATGCACTTGACAAAGAATCTTTGTGTCAACCTTCTAGGATTCATGGGTGTGTATGGGAAGCCTAAGGATTCACTTGAAGCACGACAAGACTTGCAACGCATGGAAGAGCGAGACAATCTGCATCCAGAGAAGACAGATGATGGTCGCCAATATTTAAGACCTGCTAGCTACACTCTTAGCAATGAAGAGAAAGAAATCATGTTTGAATGCTTAAGCAGCATCAAGGTTCCATCTGGATTCTTCTCTAATATAAAAGGTATAATAAATGTGCCCGAGAAGAAATTTATGCACTTAAAGTCGCATGACTGCCATGTGCTTATGACGCAATTGCTTCCAGTTGCATTAAGAGGAATTCTACCACCACATGTACGTCTAGCCACCGTTAAGTTATGTGCATTCCTCAATGCAATTTCTCAGAAGGCAATCAATCCACTGGAACTTGCTGCTCTACAGAATGATGTGGTTCAATGTCTTGTCAGCTTTGAGTTAGTGTTCCCTCCATCCTTCTTTGATATCATGACACACCTCCTAGTTCACCTGGTCAAGGAGATCAATATTCTTGGTCCTGTGTTCCTGCATAATATGTTTCCTTTTGAGAGGTTTATGGGAGTCCTGAAGAAATATGTCCACCAACGTGCTCGGCCAGAAGGAAGCATCGTAGAGGGCTATGGAACAGAGGAGGTCATTGAGTTCTGTGTTGAATTCATTCCTAAACTTGACCCAATTGGTGTTCCCCGAATCACGACACGAGGGAGACCGAAAGCGGAAAGGGAACGATTGGAAAGAAAACCTATATCGGTACGACGGGGGACGATTGTTTCAATAAAGCACACTACACGGTTCTTCAAAACTCATCCGTGGTGGAGCCGTATGTCAAGAAACACAAGGACTTTCTACGATCCCAATTCCCGATAAGAATGAAGCTTGGCTTATGCGTCGAAGACATGGACACTTTCAAAGTGATTGGTTACGAAAAAGAATGTCGGGGCAATGACCGGATTGATGAGCAACTATATTTGTTGGCTAGGCAACCATCATGGCACATCCTCACGTACAAAGGGTACGAGATAAATGGAAATATATTTTATACCCTAGGCCAAGATAAAAAAAGTACGAACCAAAACAGTGGGGTTCGCGTAGACGCCATCGACCCGAATGGAGACAGACAAACATATTATGGCCGCATAGAGGAGATTTGGGAACTAGACTACGCACCTAATTTTAAAGTCCCTTTGTTTCGGTGCCAATGGGTCAAGAATACCGGGGCGGAGTAACAGTTTGACAAAGACTATGGAATGACAATAGTGGACCTCAACAATGTTGGTTACAAAGGTGAACCATTCGTCCCTTGTCGCTGATGTGAATCAGGGTTTTCTATGTCAAAGACATGTCGTCAAAACAAAAAAAGAGGAAAAAATGACAACAACTCAACAAATGAGCCAAAAACGCCATATAGTTCTCTCTCGGGGAAAAGAAACATTGTGGGAATTGAGGACAAGTCGATATTTTAGAAGATTATGAAAGGGATGATCGAATCACGCCTTTCAATGTGACAAAAGATCCGAGCATCATGATAAATGCTGAGGACACTCCATGGTTACGTCAAGATCATGACCAAGGAACATACGTCAAAAAGAAGATCACTACTGTGCCCGCCTAATAAATAGAGTGTATTAGAGTATGTGTATGTGAGAATTGTAACTTCAGATGTTTGTATTAGTTTTTTATTTTATATTATTTTGAATAATGAAATGACTTGAAGTATTTGTTGCTATATAAGCATGTGTATTGGAAAAAATAATGCAAAAATAAATTTTATATTGAAAACAACTTAATGGATAAAAAGATTTTATGCTCCCAATTTTGTAAATTAGTAATTACATAAAATAAAATAGAACTATTATTTTTTAAGAAATTAATACTCATTATTTTATTTACTATGCATTTATCAAAAATAATCTTTTTAGAAATAGCATAGATAAATAAATATAATCTAATATAAACAAATCGGGTTGAAAAATATCTTGATATAATGGTGAATATCGCGTAGATCATGATTTTAGAGATAAATAGTGATACATGAACAAAATTTACGTTAAAATAATGCAAAAACAAATTTTCTATTGAAAACAATCCGTTTCAAGTATTTTAATTAAGTTAAACATTTTTGCATTAACAAAATACTAATTATTTTTAATATTTATGTTTACTATTAAAAGAGATGAAAAGATTTTATGCTCCCAATTTTCTAAAAAAGTAATTACATAAAATAAAATAGAACTGTTATTTTTAAAAATTAATACTCATTATTTTGTTTACTATGCATTTATCAAAGACAATCTATTTAGAAATAGCACAGATAAACAAATAATCACAAGTGTAAACTGGGTGGTTGGAAAAACCCTTAGTCCCGGTTTGTAATAAGAACAAGGACTAAAAGGTGGCCTTTAGTCCCGGGCGGTGGTGCGCACCGGGACTAAATGGTTAGCCTTTAGTCCCGGTGCGCACCACCGCCGGGACTAAAGGACTTTTAGTCCCGGTGCTCCCCACGAACCGAGACTAAAAGTCCCCAGGGCTACTAAAGGGGGATCGTCTTCCTCCTCCGATCCACACCCCGCACGCATGCCCTAGCCGCCGCCGCCGTCTCTCCGCCGTGTGTCTCGGGGCCGCCATCTCCCGCGCCGCCGTCTCCTTCGACTCCAGCCCGAGGCCCGCCGTCCTCTCTTCCTCGTGCCGCCGCCGGGGGGTCCTCCTCCTCCTCCCCGAGCAATCGGCCGCCAGCCGCGCCGTTCGCCGAGGCCCGCCCCCCGCCTCCTCGTCCTCCGGCCATCCTCGCCCCCCCGCGCGCGCCTCGCCGTTTCTTCACCGGCCGAGCACGCCGGCCAGCCAGAGGGGGAGCACAAGCCGGCCGTCGTCCTTTCTCTCCGGCCAAAGCAGCAGCAGGGAGCCCACGCCGTCCAAGGGTGAGCGTCGCGCGCGAACTTGCTGTGCATGCATGTGTTGTGTGTGTTGCGTCTCTGTTCGACGGCCGTCGAGCCGTGGAATGCGTGTATGTGCGTTGTGGTGGCTGGCCATCGAGCCGCAGAATGCGTGTATGTGTGTCGTGGTGGCCGGCCATCGAGCCCGAGCCGAGAGCATCTCCATGCAGGACTTGGCGGAATGCAACCATGCGATCAACGTTAAACGTGGGCAAATCAAAACTATTCGTTTAATTTGAAAACCCTAACGACGTTCTAATGACGACGTAGCGACGACCGGACGAACAAGACACGACGACGTAGCGACGACCGGACGAACAAGACACGACGACGTAGCGACGACTTAGCGACTTATCGACGACCTAGCGACGTCCGGACGAACAAGACACGATAACCTAGTGAGCGCTTAGCGACTTAGCGACCTAGCCACGACCGGACGAACATGTCACGACTTATCGACGACTTAGCGACCAATCGGGACGAACAACACATGACGACTTAGCGACCTAGCGACGACCGGACGAACAAGACACGACTTAGCGACCTAGCGATGACCGGACGAACCTTATATATATGATGTCAAGTAACTTATATATATATAATGTCAAGTAACTTTATTATGTAACTTCATTATGTAATTTCATGTAAAGTGACTATGTCAAGTAACTTTATTAATGATATATTTAATTAACTTTATTAACTTTCTTATGTAATATCTTATGTAATTTTAATAGAATGGCAAGTAACTTCATGTTATGTAACTTTACTAATGGTACTTATATTGAACTTTATTAACTTTCTCATGTCATATGACTTTATTATGTAACTTCATGTCATGTAACTTTTCTAATGGTACTTTTATTGAACTTTATTAACTTTCTCATGTCATATGACTTTATTATGTAACTTCATGTTATGTAACTTTACTAATGGTACTTATATTGAACTTTATTAACTTTCTCATGTCATATGACTTTATTATGTAACTTCATGTCATGTAACTTTTCTAATGGTACTTTTATTGAACTTTATTAACTTTCTCATGTCACGTGACTTTATTATGTAACTTTATGTCATGTAACTTTACTAATGGTACTTTTGTTGAACTTTATTAACTTTCTCTTGTCGCGCTACATGCCAAATTGAATTCTAACATATTATAATTAACAACTTTTACAGAAATGGCCGATCCGAATGATAACATGGATGATGCGATGATGGACCTAATCAACAGCGGCGCCAACTAAAATCCCCAAGTCGAAGGTGATGAAAATGAACAAATAGATAATGGGAGTCAATGCCGGCGATTATGAAGAACTTGTGGGAGATAATCCTGATGAGGTCTATCTACAATCTAGTCTCTATATATATACATGAAATTAAAAAGAATGACTTTTGTATTAATACATTTATACTTGTTTGTGTAGCCCTCTGGATCAGCGACAACTACCGGGAGTGGTAGAAAAGTGCGAGGCCCGAAGAAGCCTTTAGAGGGTCGGTATATTGTGTCGAAATTCGACGAGGGTACATGCCAAGTACTTGGGGAACATGCAAAGAAATTTGTTGCTCACTGTGGATACCTAGTGAGGGACAGGCTCCCGATCAGTGCTCGAGAATGGAGGCAACGGAAGGATAACCCTGCTATTAGTTATGTCTCAGATCGTGACAAGGAATTGCTATGGCTAGATATCCTTCAATATTTCACGCCGATACAATGGATGAAGCTTTGAAGGAGAAGGTTCAAATTTGGGCTATGCGTAAGATGGCCAAACAATTTTAGGCTTAGAAGAAGAAACTGTACAAGACTTTTGTTGCAAATAACCGGACACCGGATTTCACCAACAAGGCCTACGCCAAGCCGAGGCCTTTTTGGGATGAGTTCGCATGCAGTTTAAGAACTCGATGAGGGTCGCACGGATGATCCGTAATCAGAAAAATGCTAGCCACAAGCAATACCACCATCATTTGGGTTCGGTGGCTACAGGATCGCTATTCCCAAGTGGCAGAAGCTGGAACAGGAGATTGTTGAAAAGGGGATAGAACCAGAATCACTCAACTGGCCTGAGCGCGCCAAGTATTGATTCTTTGGCCATGGGGGAACCCCGGACCTAGAGACCGGAAAGGTGGTGTACGGCGAGAAGAAGCAGAGAGGGGACGTAGACCGGCATATGCCCGAGGATTAGCCGAAAAGTGGCGCCTGGCAGCCAAATAGAGAGAATGATGAGCCGACATACGCCCGGAGACTCGCTGAACACGGTGGGCGAACAAGAGGCTATAGGGAGATATCGTGGGAGCATGGCTTCCCTCAAGATAGACCCACTTATAGAAGCCGCCAAAGAAAGAAGGAAGAGGAGGCGAGCGATTGCGTAGGTTGGAGGCAATGGTGATGGAGTCACAAGCGCCGGCTCGTGAAGCGATACAACGAGAAAAGCACTTGAAGAGAGAATGAACGAGGAAATCAAAAGGCAAGTGCGTGAAGTCGTAAGTTCTATGCAAAGGCAAACTACATCGAGCCGGCGAAATCAACATTAGCCCCCCGGCCGGTTGAAAAGCGCTTGTGCTTCCACGGAGGTGCCAACTATTCAAGACGACGTGGGGCTGCGCTTTCCGGTGGATGACGCCACCGAAGCAAGGACAACATGTGAGCCGCACATTCCACGTGGGGCTAACACTGTCATGGTTGCCGTCGGTGTTGTAACTCCTATCGACCCAACGAAGACACCAAAAATCCATGGAGCCATAGTTCCAGCTGGATATGCTAATGTCTCCGTGGATAGAGTTATAAAAGGCTATGAAAATGTGCAGCTCGAGATAGAAGGAGGCGATGGGGAGAAGACTCTAGGGCAAGCAGAGAAGGTATTCATTTGTTGGCGCAAGCGCTACATCATTATTCCTGGGGCTTCACCTACTAGTAGTGTCCACCACCTCCTCGTCATGAACCTAACCCTAGAAGCAGGGATGAAGAAAGGGAAAGAAGCACACAAGGGTGTAGCACAGCTCGGGAACAATCAAAGCAACCAGTGCCCCCGCTAGTCGTACCTGATCAATATGGTTCAAACATCGACGTGCTAGACCAGCAGTTACCTCCAGGTTTAAACTATGAGGACCTTTAAGATTTTTTTGCGGACACTGGTCTTACCTTATCCCAAATGATAGCTGGGGCAGCAATTCAAAGTGCAAAAGAAGTTGATCATTGACGGAAGACATATAAATACGGCAAGAGTCTGTTCAACCCCTCGCGGCCCTCGGCGAACTTGGCACGCAGATGTATCCGCTAAACCAAGGTACCTAGACGCGTGCGGCGTGAGAGAGCGGATGACTATATTTGCGTCCAAATTAGAAACCATGATTACTTCCGTGGTGATGATCTTATTGTTGCTCAATTTAATGAGCTACACCAGCTATGCCACATGGACGCCTGGACAAATCCCTAATAAGTCGCTTACGTCGTAAGTGATTCTTTTTTTTTTTAATAATATCATCAGAAATTATTTTATATATGTATATGTATATGTATAACTAATTATAGAAACCGGGTACACATATGCGTAAAACATGATGAGGGAGAAACATGATGAGGGATCTCGAGCTAGAAATGACAAGGAGGTTGGATTTATAGATCCTTATATTGTATTTAAAGATCCCAAGACTCCGTATGCCATATGGAGACCTCAAACGGAGAGAAATCTACTGAGGTTCCCGATCAATCAAAAGGATAAAAGATATATACTCTTTCCCTATAACTTTAAGTAAGTATCATTATCGTGTGTACGTATATTCTATTAACTCAATTGATCACATCCGTGTGAAGTTAAATAATTATTTTGCCTACACACAAATGCAGCTTTTTATTGGATATTAATTGTAATTGATCTCCGGCAATCTCATGTGCAAATCTATGACTCGTTGAGAAAAAACCACCGAAAAGATTACCAAGAAATGATAGATATTATCCAAGGGTAACTTCGATCTCTAAATATTACTCTCAGCTCTTTAACTATGTAATAGATAATTAATAATGATCGTTTTATTGCTAGGTTTTAGGCTTGGTTCGTTCTGATTCACCGTCTAGATTTAAAAGCGCCACTTTCGAAGCCTATCCTACATCAGTGGATTCTACGGCAGCCACTGGGCAAAAATTTATGCGGATACTATGTTTGCGAATTTCTTAATGTCTATGAAAAAAGATCTAATCTTGAGCACGCAAAAGTATGCAACATGTATATATAATAAGTTCATTTCAATTATTAGTTGCTATTTAATAAATCTTATACATACCTATAACTTTTTTTTTAATGATTACTATAGGAGACGTGGTTTAGGGAGAAGGTGTTGATTGAAGTCCGCCTAAAAGGCATTCAGGAGACAATCGCCGGATTTCTAAATGACCAAGTCCTAAATCCCGCCGGCGAGTACTTCTTCAACCACGACGAGCCACTCAAACCAAACCAAGATGATCATTTGTATGATGCTTGAGTGGCGGAGAACAATTAAGTTGTAAATACTTTATCCGTGACGGAGACATGTAAATTTTGTATCGTAGACCAATAGATATGTATAATATATAAATAGTTTTATGTAGTTTATTTATATGTAATGATCTAATTATAAATTATAGGTGCTTGCGTCTACATAAACAAGCAAATGGACAATACGCATTCGAAAATAATAATAATACAATTGTAAACCGTAAAAGGGAAAACCAAAAGAAAAAAAAAAAAAAAAAAAAAAAGGAAAAAGAAAAGGAAAAAAAAAAAAAAAAGTAAAAACTTTTTTAGTCCGGTTGGTAACACCAACCGACTAAAAGGGGGCGGCCAGTGGCGCACCCCTAGCTCACCCTTTTAGTCCCGGTTGGTGTTACCAACCGACTTAAGGCCACCTTTAGTCCGGACCGCGGCCCGGGACTAAAGGCGGGACATTTAGTCCCAAAACCTTAGTCCCGGCTCCGCAGCCGGGACTAAAGGGCCTTCCGCACCGGGACTAAATCCCAGCTCTGTAGTAGTGGCAGATCGGGCGATGTACTACACTGGTGGCTGTCCGTACGTACGTACGTACGTACTCCTACACGTGTACGTACGTGGACCAGGCGCCGGATCGGATCGGATCCATGGATGGATGGATCGAGCGCCCTGGTTGTGCGCGCGTCGTCGTCGCCACTCACTCAGTCAGCTTGCATTGCGCACGTGGCAATAAGTGGCATGCATCGATGATCTGCCAGACTGCGCGCCCACGCACATGCATTGCGCTGCGCAGAGCACCTCGCCGTTTACTCCGATCCGACCCGAGCATTCATTCGTACAGCATGTCCCCAACAGGGCCACGTAGTACACGTACCGACGCACGTACGGCACACTGGACCCTGCCATGCTGCCACTTGCATCGGCACGCGGCGGAGTATATAGAAAAACAACCTCTTCGTATTTCTCATCCGATCGAGTTGCCCTCCTTCCATTGGCCAAAACCTCTAGCATCCCTTGGAACTTCTAACACCGGCGCTATTGGGCGGTCAGGAGATGATAAAAAGACGTACTAGTGCTGATAGTTTTCAGGGAAAACCTCAAGCCCAACGGGAGTCAGCACCACTGGTAGTAGGCTATCTAATTAAGATACCAAAGAAGAAGGCAAGGAAGACAATACATCATATACACACACATATACAAATCAAGAGCCTCGTACAATAGAGCCAAATGACGTGCAGTAAGCAACATAATTAGAATTGCCCAAACAAACAACAGAAGGTGACAACGCCAAAGGTGCTGTGACATCACCGCACCGCTACCAATCCACCATAAGAGAGGTTTTCACCAACAGTTGATAAATGGCTCACCATGACATTGATTTAGCAAAGAATATGAAATTGTTACTTTGTGTCTTTGAACAATTGTCTGGTCTAAAAATTAACAATCATAAAAGCGACATCTTCTGTTTTGGGCAAGCCAAAGAGTGTGAGGAACAATATTCACATCTCTTTGGTTGCAAACTTGGACAATTCCCCTTTAAGTACTTAAGCATCCCAATGCATATTAGAAGACTATCAAATAAAGACTGGAAATTCATAGAAGATAGAATTGCAAAAAAAATTAAGTTCCTGGAAAGGTAAATTATTGTCAGTTGGGGGGCGTCTAGTCCTGATAAATTCTGTCCTATCTAGACTACCAATGTTTATGATGTCTTTTTTAGAGATCCCTAAGGGAGTTCTAAAAAAGATTGAGTACTTTAGATCTAGATTTTTTTGGCAATATGATCAGAAAAAAAAGAAATATAGGTTAGTCAAATAGCCTATTCTTTGCCAGCCAAAAGACCAAGGTGGAATGGGAATTATGAATTTAGAGCTGCAAAACAAGTGTCTATTGAGTAAGTGGTTGTTTAAGCTATGTAATGAAGAAGGTATGTGGCAGGATTTGATTAAAAATAAATACCTAAAAAATGAAACGTTGAGCCAAGTTGAAAAGAAACCGGGGGATTCCCATTTTTGGGCAAGCCTTATGGGTGTCAAAAATCAGTTCATAAACCTGGGTTCATTTAAATTAAATAATGGAACCCAAATCAAGTTTTGGAAAGACAAATGGTTCGGACACCAGGCCTTCAAAACTAGATATCCAAACCTATACAATGTGGTGCGTAAAAAGCAAGCAACGGTTGCTGAGGTTCTGCAAACTACTCCTCTAAATGTATCCTTTAGAAGGGCTTTGGTGGGGATAAAATTAACAGAATGGCATAGACTAGTTGCTAGTATTATGCATGTCACGCTCAATGACACATCGGATAGGTTTGCTTGGGGTTTACATAAAAATGGGTCCTTTTCGGTCAATTTCATGTATAGGCTCCTTGTCAGCAATTGTTGCAAAGTCACACGGAAGATATGACAAATGAAAATACCCTTAAAAAATAAAATCTTTATGTGGTTCTTGAAAAGAGGGGTTATTTTAACAAAAGACAATCTCGCAAAAAGAAACTGGAATGGTAGTAAAGTTTGTAGTTTTTGTAATAAATCTGAAACCATCCAACATCTTTTCTTTGATTGTCATTATGCTCGTTTTCTCTGGCGTGTGGTTCATTGGGTGTTTGGTATTGCCCCTCCAACAAGCGTGTCTCACTTGTTTGGGGGTTGGTCAAAATTGGGTGATCGCAAACACAATCTACTTGTTTTGACAGGAGCATCGGCTTTGTGTTGGGCAATTTGGCTCACAAGAAATAATTTTATTTTTAACAAATGCCAAAAATAAATTTTTTTGCAGGTACTGTTCTGGGGGACATATTGGCTCCGATTCTGGAGTCAATTACAGCGCTTGGATGAGCATAAGACTTCCATGGTGGAGGCATGCAGTCTATTAGAGTCTAGTGCTATGTTTGTGTTTGCTTCTCATGGATGGAGTTTCTCTTATCGTCTTGGATTTTAGGATTGGTACCTCGATTTTTTATTATGTGTGAGTTTGTAATAATTGGTCTGATTCTTCCTCCCTGAGGAACGATGAAGCCGGAACATTTGTTTCCATTATCTAAAAAAATCCAAGTTTTAACCCCGAATCTCAAAACATGCTGCCGAGGCTGCCTATTCAAAGCCCACACACCAGCCGCTAACACATGGGCTTCTCTGCCACCATCGCACATGTACTCCATATATAGTCATCCCTTATATTGCATTCTCTATCCTATCGAAGTTGTCATTGATCCCATCACGAAGATGGAGTTAGTGAATAGAGAAGTGAGGAAAGCAAAATAATGCCTCATCGAAGGGCTTCCGGGCACTACCTATGATATAACCACATACAACGTTAACTTCCTCGTTGTGCCCATAATATGTGTGACACGTACTTGCATGGCTGCGCTAGCTCGCACCCACCCAAGACCCAACAGCCCACCGCTGAATTGAAAATTAAACCGCCAAGACGAGACCACCAACAAATAACCATGGAAACCGCGCGTATTCATGCGTGGACCCAAAAATATTTTCATTCATGGACTTGAAAGCTAGATAGATCCAACAAATCCACCCGAATTGAATTTGTGCGGGCCGGGATCGAAAAAGTCCTCTGTGATTGCTAATTACAGTAAACAAAGTAAAGCTTGTAATAAATAGAAATAAATTCCTGATGGAAAACTGACCCATCGCGCGCGTTTAGGTGCAACTGCTCACACATATGAAGTTACGCACGTTCACTCGGCGGGCGGTACACCTGCACCGCTGCACGTATTGATGTGATCGATCCATCCAACGGCGCCGCACAAGTGTCGTCGTCGTCCCGACCCGTCCTTCCACTACGGCGTCCCACAACGTGCGTACGTACGCGACACCAATACGTGCACATTTTTATGTAGTGTGACGTACTTCTCTATCCTATGATATTTATATGACATGAAATAGGTATAATAGGAAAATATAATTAAAGAAAAATTTAATGATATTTATTTGGTAAAAAATATTATACTTACTTTAACTTAAAAAATTTTCTCTCCAAAATTTGTATTATAAAATAACTTATAATTTAGAATGGATATAATAGAAAAACATTAGCCTAATAATAATATAATATTTGCGAGAAAACAATTGTTGTCCGTAGGAAAAAGTAATGACGTAGTACACGTACCTGCTCCCCAGTTTCCCTTCCCCTACGCGGGAGCGAGCGGTGACGTGGCCGCCAACCTGCGCCGCGCCGGCCGTTTCTCTTCTTCCTCCCTTCCCTTCCCTCGCGCCTTCTTCCCGCTATAAAAACGGCGCTTGTGGTGGCGCCCAAGAAGTGAGCCGTGAGCGCGCGCGCCACAGCAACCGGCGGCCCTGGGTCTGGGACACTGGTGGGTGGAGTGGATCCGATCGGCCGTGCTACCTGAGCAGCCATGGAAGAAGAAGCGGCGGATATCGCTGCGGCGGACTGCGAGCAGGGCAAGGACGACGACGCGGCGGGCAGGCTCACGTACGAGATCTTCTCCCTTCTCGAGTCCAAGTTCCTGTTCGGCTGCGACGTCCCGTCCGGCCTCTTCCCTCCCGCCGCAGCCGGGGCCCCGCGCCCGCGGGGCGCCAGCGGCCGCGGCCGCCCAGCGCGGGCAACAAGGTGTGCGTCCTCTCCATCGACGGCGGCCCGAGCGCGGCCGACGGGCTCCTGGCCGGCGCGGCGCTGGTGCGGCTGGAGGCCGCGCTGCGGCGGCGCGCGGGGAGCCCCACCGCGCGTCTCGCCGACTTCTTCGACGTGGCGGCCGGGTCCGGCGCGGGGGCGTGCTGGCGGCGCTGCTGTTCGCGCGCGGGCCGCGCGGGCGGCCCTTGTGTACCGCCGACGAGGCGCTGGCGTTCCTGCTCCGCCGCGTGCGCCGCCGCCGCCACGGCGCCACGGGGTCGTCCCTGGGGCAGCTGGTCTTCGCGCGCCGCCGCCGGGGCCCTTCTGCTCCCCCCTCCTCCGCCGCCGGCTTCGGAAGGGTCCTCGGCGACCTGACGCTCCGCGACACGGTGCGGCCCGTGCTGGTGCCGTGCTACGACCTGTCGACGCGGGCGCCGTTCCTCTTCTCGCGCGCCGACGCCGCCGAGTCGGCCGCGCACGACTTCCGGCTGCGCGACGTGTGCGCCGCCACGTGCGCGGCCGGCGGCGGCGGCGGCGCCGTGGAGGTGGCGTCGGTGGACGGCGGCACGCGGATCCGCGCCGTGGGCGGCGGCGTCGCGCTGGGGAACCCCACGGCGGCCGCCATCACGCACGTCCTCAACAACCGGCGCGAGTTCCCCGCCGCCGCCACCATCGACGACCTCCTCGTCCTGTCCATCGGCACGGGCGCCGGCGAGGCCGGCGGACGCGGCCGTAGCGCGCCCGAGGTCGCCAGCATCGCCGCCGAGGGCGTCTCCGACATGGTACGTAACGTAACATGTTCCAGGCTTCCGGCGTTTCGTCTCTTCATCGCGAACGGCGGCGCCAATGCAGCGAGCAATGAATTCTCATGTGACGCCGCTGCGGTTTCATCATCGTACGAACTACGAACGCGTGCATCCACCCGGGCACGAATTATGACCGGATCGTGCGTGCGTTTTGGTTAAATTTTGGTTGAATTCCGTAGCGTACGGTTCGTGACCCCATCTGGCGTGTATGTCTGCATATGTTGCTTGCATTTAGGTGGATCAAGCTGTCGCCATGGCGTTCGGACACAGCAGGACGACCAATTACATCCGCATCCAGGTAAAAAGGACACAGTCTCAACTCTCAATGCAAGTAGTAATTAACAGCAGTAATTAACTGGCCTGTCAATGCTAATGACACCACCATGGGCATGCATGCATGCGTGTGCAGGGCACGGGTGGGCGTTGCGGCGGCGGCGGCGGTAGGGTGCCTCGGGCGTGCGGCGGCGAGACGAAGCAGCAGGCGGTGTGGAAGGCGGAGGCGATGCTGCTGCAGAAGAGCGTGGAGTCCGTGCTGTTCCAGGGCCGGAAGCTGGCCGGCGAGACCAACGCCGACAAGGTGGAGCGGTTCGCGCGGGAGCTGGCCAAGGAGCACGCCCGGAGGAAGCAGAATCCGCAGCTCATGATGAGCCCCGCCGCCGCCGGCGACGGCCCAAACATCGTCGGCGTCGCTTCCACCGCCGCAGCACCGAACAATGATAAGCAGCAGCCAACGACGACGACGACGATGACAACGCGGGCGAAGGCGACCGCGTCGGCCAGCACCCCACCGTCGCACCGAGGCGGCGCCGGCAAGCGGCGGCCCCGGTGACGTCGTCCCGGCCGGACGACGGCGGCACGCGGTAGACACGAGCTCTGCGAGCTCTTGTACTATCTACGTACTCCGTACTACGTTTTGTTAGCTCCGATCGGAATCGGATCCTCTTTGCAGATGAATTTTATTTTCCGATCGACGGGCGGGGTACGAACGCCGAGGCATCACCCGCGTTCGATCTCGTCGCGGTGTCCGTCCAGCTGTGCAAGCTGCCAAAGCTATGGGATCATATCCTGCTGAAATATGTGTAATCCGTACGTGTGACCGAGCATTTTGAGATTTTTTTTTTTCGTCCCCAGTGTCTGCACTCTGCACTGCACACTAATCTGTGGGAGTCCGTACCGTATCATACCTGCTGCTGCAGGCTGCAGACTGCAGGCTGCTGGCGACGTGCAGTGCGTGTTGTGTCCCGGCGGTGTCAAATTCATGCAGCTGCAGCTGGAGCTGGGTTGTTGTTGGGTGCACCTGCACCTGCACGTACCTTCTTGTAGTACCATACACTAGCTGGTATTGCAAGTACTGTTACGAACTCGGAATTTACTGGCCTGTCACGTTGGGTACGTACGGTGGGCGTCTGGCACACGAGAAACTACAGCGCGTTAATGCTTACTACTAACAATGTCGTGCCCACCGACAGTGAAGCTAACAAGGAGTTGCTAATACTCCCTCCGTTCCATAGAGTTTGTCGTTTAAAAACTGAAGGACACGATTTTTTAATGACAAAGACAAAAACAAGGCAAAGGAAGTAATAGCTATGAGCATTTTTTTTTTCCGTCAGATCGATATCATGGGAGCTGATGCCATATACTAGGTTGCAAGGTAGGCAAAAGTTATATGAAAAAAACTAAACTAAATTTTTTTAGGTAAAAAAGCTAAATTGAGTCAAGAGGACACCTAGATTTGGAAGTGAATTGTTGCCTGCAATACAAAAAAAAAAAAAAAAACTAACTAGGATGATGTTAATTGTCGGTAAGTGGAATATATGGTATATTTATATCTAATAGTATCAAATAGCGAAAGTCTTTTCTTTCATCTCTCACTCTTTTATCCTGTCGCAACACGACCATGTTTGTTGGTAGGTAAACAAAACTTGGTCTCGAGGTTTTGGGCTAGAGCGAGGAAAAGATTTTCTAGCTACTGAATCGAATGAAAGGCCGAGGAAGGCTATGTAGTGGGTGGTGGTGATGTTGAATGGTCGTGGATGGGTTGGCAGTTATGGTTGAAGTAGGCAGTTGGGTTGGTAGATTATTCGGGGCACATAACTAATAAACTCAAGTATGAATAGTAAACGACCAGCCATTATAGCTACGAAGAATTAAGCTCACTCACTGCTTGTATATATACGCATAGTAATGTATAGCAAGGAACCGTAAACCGTCCATTAATTCGTGCGAGCAGAAAATAATCATCTCTCTTGTCTTACCAGCCAGTTTATTA
The DNA here is from genome assembly GCA_015844335.1 of Chrysopogon serrulatus. NCBI lineage: Eukaryota > Viridiplantae > Streptophyta > Magnoliopsida > Poales > Poaceae > Chrysopogon > Chrysopogon serrulatus. The sequence continues at coordinate 38,167 of JADLZL010003514.1, read as the reverse complement.
GACACTAATTAAAGTCATCGTAAAAAAAATGAGTAAAAACAGAGGACACATCCACATCGTCGCTGCAAAATTCTATTTAACATGGCAAAAATGTCCAAGGTTCATCGGACAGCGGCCGGCCGGTACAGCTGAGGAGACGAGAGTTAAAACCCTAGCTACCCATGCATGGGCGACATTGGTGGACAGCACAAAAAGGAAGGGATGGATGCGTGCCCATGACGAATGCTAGCTATCTCTCTCCCGGACAGCGGCCGGGTCGGTACAGTCTGAGGCTCGACGACAGTTAAAACCCTACTACTAGGCCTTGTTCGACATTGGAGGACAGCACAAAAAGGAAGGGATGGATTGCGTTGCCCATATGACGAATAGCCAACTAGAAAAGATTCGTCTCGTGATTTAGTCCAAACTGTGCAATTAGTTATTTTTTTTACTTACTTTAGTACTGCATCCTATACTACTTGATGTGATGGACCATGCATGGAAAAAGTTCCGAAAGATCAAGGGCCTATCCCATGCATGGATCCGATCCGATCCGATCCGCCTCGGATTCCATCCATTCCATGACAGCATGCAGCACTGCAGGTCTCCAGGTGGTGATGGTGAATGTCTACAGCCCATTCCTTGTCGTCACAGTTGCATGCAGAGCATTTGCACTGATTACAGTATATTCCATGCATGCCTCTGTTCTCGATCGATCAATCAGCCAGGGCGGCAGGGTTCGCTTGGCGGAATCAGGTGTCACACGTGCACAGTAACTATATGTACTGTAATAATATACTAATAATATAACAAAATTGTACGTACACGCCAGGGGCGGATGTAGTGTTGGTGCATGGGGGTACAGCTGTACCCCCAAAATTTTTGCTCAAATACTTAGTATATATTAGCTATAATATATTATATACTTAGAACACCTTATCAAATATCAATCTCTACAAGAAAAAGTGCTCATTTGAGAGGAAAAATAGGCTTACAACCCCATACTAGCATGCTTTCTTCTAATAAAATATAGGAGACAAAAGTAAATAAGTACACAAGTACAATATAAAATTAATAACGAAATAAGTTAGAAAAGGTAAATTTGTAAAGTCGATTCTTATTTTTCTCTCATGATGGAAGTCTTGGATCCGTCAGAGAGACATATCATTAGAGAATTATCTCAAAAGATCCGTGTTTGATCAAAATCCTAGATCCGCCACTGACACACCAATGTAGGTGCACATTGTCTATATTTAAATGTACTACCACCACCTCCGTGGTCACAGAGAGAATAATGCAAACTCTATGTTTGATTGAGTCCTTAAGCTAATTTAAATTTAACCGAGTTTATAGAAAATACGTACTATAGCTAAATAGAGATATATATTATTAAAAATATAATCCATAATACTTATTTAGTATAATTAAGCATTAATATTGTTTTGTAAATTTGGTTAAAATTTTAAAAAAGTTTGGTTGAACAGTGTTTTAACTAGAATCGCATCATTTCTAAGACGGATACGGGGTGGTTATTAGTGGCGTTGTTAGAATCTTAGGTGTTGCGCACCAGTGAATAACTAGACGTTAGTGATACATGGATCGAGGACAGAATCTTATGTGTTGCACTAGTGATATAATTAGTGATATATACATGCGCATGGATTGAGGACGACAACACATACATAGAGCCAACGATCCATCATCATCAAGAACCGCAGTGAGTCCTCCTATATATGTAGATGCATGCAAATGGCTGATGAATCATGAATGGCATCAAACGTTCTGCTGCTAGCTAGCAGCTGTGTGACCGTCGAATAATTGTCGTCGGTTCAGCTTGTGGACCTAGCAGCTAGAGAGCTAGCAGTTTAAAACAATCCAACATGCCGCATCTTTGTTGTTGTTGTTTTTCGATTCCCTGATGAACGAACTCGACTTGTCAAGCAGGGTGTGATGATGAGTCAGTTGTATATATGCTGCTGCGTCAATCACACTGTCGAATCTATGTAATATATATATGCTTATGATGCAAAAAGCAGCAGGAACATCATCGATGTATCGTCGTGTTTCGCCAGTAGAAGTGCTGAGACAGTTTGGATGCTTGTGTTTTGGGCCCTGATCCTCTAGTCTCTTTGTTTTCATGTCCAGCTGGCTGCAGTTCGATTATATATTCATTCACTGCTACTAGCCACTTTTGCATGCATGCAGCAAGCCCAACCAAACATCCAGTACACAATACCTGATCACAAGTGATGTATGGCGATGGTGTGGTGGTAGGTGAGTTTGCTTGATGTAAGAGGTCTTGCGTTGGCTTGCAACACTACAACTAGGCGATAGCCCAGTGGGCAAAAATAATAATAATAAAAAAGTTATGATGTTTTCTATTTCCTCACAATGTCCTCTGCTTGTGCAGAAGTACTATATGACAACTGACAAGCACCTTGTTTGGCGGCAATGTCGCGGCAAAAAATAAATTGTTTTGATTCTTCTTCCCAGATGAAGGAGAACTTGAGTTGAGTTTGTCAAAGATGGAATGATGACGATTGATGAGCCAGTCTTACCAAATGCATGGTAGGTGCAGTCCCCCAGCGTACGTATTTTGCAGCTATATAAGCGGCCGCCAGTTGTATTCGACAGTACACTTTGGCTGGTTGCATCGATCGTCTGCCACTGCCAATTGCATTGCACACTCGTTTGATATATGCATGCATGATGATGGAGGCAAGATCTAGTACGTACCATGCATGGCACACATGCATGTTGGCGTCGTCTAGCTAGCTAGCTTTTGTTATTAGTCTCACTCTCATGACACGAGACACAAGACTGTCAAGACACGATGGAGACAAATCACAATAACACATATTGCTAATATATATACTAACCGGCCGGCCGGCTCTCAGCTGATTCATCACACACTAGACTTAAGCCGATCTGCATCAACTGCTCCGACGATACATGCAAAAGGTTTTAGGGAATTAGGGTGTGTTTATTTGGATTATATTTTGACGCTATACTTGATCGCCAAGCCAAAATTTTAAATACTAAAATTGCAAAAAGTATATTATATAGTTGCTGGGGTGTCAAAAATCATTTATATATCTCAAAATTTAATTATATATCATAAAAATTTCTCTTTTCACCTATTTTCATGATAATATTGTGATTTTTATTATAAATTATAAATATACATGTAAAATACTATAAAATTATACACTTGTTTATATATATATTTGTTGTATTTGGCCTCCCTTATTTAAAAAATTCTAACTCCGCCACCGGTGAGTTCTAGGAAGAATTATGTATCATTAGTATATATTAGTATATATACTTTTAAAACTATCATCAAATCATTGTCCTGGTAATGAAGTAGTGCATGTATTTTTCTCGTGACACTTGCAACGAGAGATTAGGTTTCCGATTATTATTTACGTGCTGTACGTAGTGAATATCGATCTCAACATCATCATAAAACATTTTTTTTTCTTTTTTGAGGGAATCTCATAAAACAAAAGTAAACGTGGCTCACACACCGTGGTAGGCCGATTGTCCTGGCCTCTCTATTTAAAGCCCATCCAATGGGAAAATGGACAAATAAACATAGGGATATCATGTCATAGCTAGCTTGGCCAGCAGGGGGGTTTGGGGGGTGGCATGATGGGCTACTGATGCCAGCAGTGGGGGAGAATCGATCTAGTCCACAAACGGGAAATGATGGGAAATCCCGTTAGCGTAGGGCTTAATTTGCAGTCGGCTGTTGTCAGCCCGTTAACGTAGACCCAAATTAAACCTCATGGCACGGCCGGCGCTTGCTAGTTTAGTCCCAAATCGCTTCATGAAGCTGATGGGAGCAGACAGCGCTGCTATTTATGAGGTTTGGAGCCATCTTAATAAAAGTATGGAGCTGTGCAGTGAGCACAAAGCGAACTATTCTTTCGCCTTTTACTAAAGAATACCGTGTGCTCGCTGCAATAAGCAGCGTACGCTAATTTTTGGAGGGTTTTTTCTCTTTGAGGAGGAGCCCAACAAATTTAATTCAAGTTTTGAGGAATAGCCAATCAAATTACAAATCTAATTCAAGTTTTCTTTTACAATCTCTCTGAGAAGAGAGCTTTCTTCAAGTTGTTTTCAATTTCAAAAATAATGTGCATTGATGGTTTTTATTCTTTATTTAATTAGTTCAATATCCTCAAATTTATAAATCATTCGCTTTTTGCTTATTTTTATTTTTTTTAAAAAATATTTTTCCATGACATTGTAATCATGGTCCCTAGTGGCTCACTTGGCTAGGTTGGTGGTGTAGACCGGCAGTAAGATCAAGATCGGCGATTTGCAAGTTTAAGAAGCAGAATAAGGCACAACAGAATAAGTTGGACCCAAAACAGGGATTTGCATGTTTAGTAAACAGAATGACACAAAATTGACCGCATGTAGACTTTACTCTACAACTTGTTTTGCTGTTGAAGCGAGAACAACATCTTTTTTGGGACGGAGGGAGTAACGTTGATGTATATTCAAGAATCAAGAGTAAAGTGTACTGGCGATTCTTGAACTTAATTGGTTCAATCCCGAAACTCTGAGTCACTTGTTTTTCTTGACTTATTTTGCCGTATCATCCTGTTCTCGGCCCCTAGTGGCTCCACTCGGCTAGGTTGGTGGTGTAGACTGGAGAGAGCAACGATTTGCAAGGTTAACATCAGCGATTTACATGTTCAAGCAGAATGAGACACAACAAAATAAGTTGGACTGAAACGAGAGATTCATCAGCGATTTACAAGTTCAAGCAGAATGAGACACAACAAAATAAGTTGGACCCAAACGAGAGATTTGCAAGTAAAAGAAATAGAGTGACACAAATGAGCAATTTACATGTTTAAAAAAACGGAATTGCACAACTGAAACAAATGTGAAGATTGCCGGTAGACTCTTATATTCAACGGAGATTTCCAAAACAAAACAAAAGGGAAAAGAATAAAACGCGCCTCACAATATGTTGGGCCGATTTTGTCCTGGCCTTTCCGTAAAGCCTGGCCCATGAGAAAATCGGAGACGGGAAAAATCTCGCCCTCTCCCTTCCACGAGCTCCCACTGACACTCTTGACAGCCATCGCCGCAATGATCCCCCTGCTCCGCCGCGCCCTCGCCGCCTCCGCCTCGTCTCCGGCGGCCACCTACCGGAGACCCCTCCTCGCCGCGCTCCTCTCTCCGCCAGCGGCCCCTCCCTGCCCATGCCAGGCGCCCGCGTCAGGGACGCCGGAGCCGCCGAGGCGGGCGTTCCACGGCTCGCCGGGCCCCCTACGGTTCAGGTCCACCCCCGCTTCGTGGGGCGGGCCCGGGCCGGGGGAGGGCGTCGGTGTGGGTACGGGGGCTGAGGAGGGGCTGGAGATCGCGAGGCTCGGGATCTCGTCGCGGATCGTGGAGAAGCTCGCCGCGCGGGGTATCACCAGGCTCTTCCCCATCCAGGTGCTGCCTCTCGCGTGCTAGTTGGATGATGATGCTTTCTGCCTCAGTTTGGTCTGATTTTGAATGGAAATGGCACTCTCTTCCTTTTTAAAGCTTTAACGAAATCCGAATTGTTAGGATCCTGTGATGTACATGTACTACCGCCGTAAATGAATTTATCTGCTATTGAAACGCTAGTTTTAACTGAGCTCCAAGGAAATGTTTCGTGGAATGGAGCAGAATGCATTTCTTAGTTTTATAACATCAGCCATCAGGGTTGTTGCGATAATCATAATAATGTGATGTAAGCTACGCTTCTTATACTGTGCTCTGCAACCTGTTGACGTGTTTGCAAATTCGAAGAAAAATACATGTGTAGTTTGAGTTCAGCAGTGATTTTGGTTCGAAACCTGTGAGGTTATACTGTTGCTCAGAACTATTATGCTGGAATCAGTAAAGCATAAGAGCCCTTTGTAATTGTGCTGTATTCTTCCAATGAACACCCACACCGTGTATAACTATAAGCTTTCTTTTTACTAAAGTGCTGAGTCAATATGATGTCTCAATATGTTCTAACATAAATGTTAATCGACTAGATTGATCACAAGTTCAGAACAAGTGCCTTGCATCTGCACCTATTTCCTGCTCCATCTTAATGAAAACGTGCTAAATATGCAAATTCTCTGGGTTCCCAATCTGATTTTTCATGCTATTTTTCTGTCCAGGGGGCTGTTCTTGAGCCAGCAATGCAAGGAAAAGACATGATTGGCCGTGCTCGAACAGGGACTGGGAAGACCTTGGCTTTTGGCATTCCTATCATGGACAAGATCCTCAGTCACAATGAGAAGAATGGGTTCGTTTCTCTTTCACATTTGGAATTCTTTTCAATTTATTTACCAGGGAGATAGAATATATTGTAATAATTGCATAGTGTGTTGTATGCAGAAACGGTAGGAATCCTTTAGCCATAGTCTTGGCACCAACAAGAGAACTTGCTCGGCAGGTTGAGAAGGAATTTAGAGAATCTGCTCCCTTGGACACCCTCTGTGTCTATGGAGGTGTTCCAATCAATCAACAAATGAAAGTTCTTAACTATGGTGTTGACATCGTGGTTGGAACTCCAGGTCGAGTTATTGATCTTCTGAGAAGGGGTGCTTTAAACCTTTCACAAATCCAGTTTGTGGTTCTAGATGAAGCTGATCAGATGCTGGCTGTGGGTTTCGATGAAGATGTTGAGGTGATCATGGAGCAGTTGCCACAGAACCGTCAAAGTATGCTGTTCTCTGCAACAATGCCTAGTTGGATAAGAAAGATTTCGAACAAGTACTTAAAGGATCCAGTTATAATTGACCTTGTGAGTGACTTGTCATCTTATTTGCCTGTGATTTTTATTCTACTTTGTTTTCAAAAAAAAAAAAATCTACTTTCTCCTAGCTTGTCTTGTGACAATCACGCATTCTTTTGTAAGAAGTCCTGCATTGAATAGATCTTCCTGGGACTAGAAACATTATTGAAGCATCTGATGAGCATCAAAGCTTTCCTTTCTGAAAGAATACCAAATCAGCACCTGAACTTTATCTGGATTTCTTCTAAGCACAGCATAGGCACATTCTAAGGGGCATTCCCTGACATTTGCTTCCCTTCTTCCTCAGGTTGGTGACTCAGACCAGAAATTACCTGAAGGGATCTCTCTCTATTCCATTGCCTCTGATAACTTTGGGAAGCCATCAATTCTTGGTCCTTTGATTAAAGTGAGTATCCTCCTAAGTGCACGTGTGTTTTATGATTTACATGCCAAAAACAGTACATCACCATTTCCCCCCTCACGTTATTAGGAGCACGCCAATGGTGGAAAATGCATTGTGTTTACTCAAACTAAACGGGAAGCAGATAGATTGGCATATGTCATGGGAAGGAGTTATCCATGTCAGGCACTACATGGGGATATTTCACAGAATCAAAGAGAGAGGACACTCTCAGGATTTCGTGATGGCCGTTTTAATATTCTTGTTGCAACTGATGTCGCAGCTCGTGGATTAGACATACCCAATGTTGATCTGGTAAGTGACCTGGGGTATCTTATATGCACATATTTAAGAAACAAACTTTTTTCATCCCCGCCAGAAAATATGTCAAAATATGTCTGTTGACTCTTTTTATGTACATAGTTTTGAGTTATCCCCCCTTATCTATTCAGGTGGTACATTATGAAATTCCAAATACCTCGGAGTTATTTGTTCACAGATCTGGGAGAACTGCACGAGCTGGGAAGAAAGGCAGTGCAATTTTAATATATACATATGATCAGACGAGAGCTGTAAGAGTCATCGAGCAAGATATAGGTTGCAGGTTCACAGAGGTAGACTACTTTAGAAAACTTGCGTATTGAATCCTGATGAAGTTATTTCTGTAGTTGAGATTTATTGTGGAAACTCATCCACCTTTTTTGTGCCATTTGCAGCTTCCAAAGATTCCAGTTTCAGATGAGGCTGCAGACATGTTTAATGTCATGAGAGATATTCCCTCTAGATCAGCTGGAAGCAGAAGAACGGGCGGATCTTTTAGCCGTGAAGGTTATGGTGGCTTTGGAGACCATCGTTCCAGCGGCTTTGGGGATTTTGACAGCTTCGGTGGTTCCTCTGAGCGCGGTGGTGGATTCCGTGACTCAGGTTCAAGGTTCCGCAGTGGATCTGGTGGTTTCAGACGATCTTCCAGTGACTTTGGCAGGCCTGGTTTCAGTCGTTCTGATAGATTTGGCGATTTTGGAGACAATGATTTCAGCAGACGTGGTAACGCTGGCTTTGGGCGTTCCCGGAGTTCTGATGGTTCAGGCTCCTCACGTTATGGCAGAGGTTCTAGGTGGTTTCGGCACTTCAGATTCCGGCAACTTTGGTGGCTTCAAGGATTCCACACGATGAATGGGATAGGGTTTTCTTGTACAGTTCTGAGCCTTTTCTAACACCCGTTGTTTCTTCCTTGTCAAAGCAAATGAGTAGCACTTCATTCTGCTTTAGGTCCTGGTCACTTGTTGTTTTGGTGCTGTAGGGTTGTTTCAGAACTTACTATGTTCTTTTTGAGGCAAGGTTGTTTCAGAACCTGCGTCACTGTATGATCTGATTCTGTTCTCTTTAATAATCCGATGAAAGGATGCCTTTTTGTTCCTGTTTATGTATGCAGTCTTTGGTTTGGGAAATCAAGCAATTTTAGATGGAGTGAATGTATCATATTTTTTGTTTCTCAAATTTTTGGTAGAACTTATAAGGAATAAATTGGTGATGGATCATTCTATTCAACAAACCAAAATAAAAAAATTATAAAGAATGAGATCATGATAGACTACTTTCCATTTAACGAACCAAACACACCCGTAATGTATCAGTGTATTGCCTTGTAGAGCAGCTGTTCCATGATCTCAACTTGTGATGTTAAATGATTGGTTTTCCTAAAAAAAATGAATTTTGTTCTTCATAACATGGGTTCTGTTTGAGGTTAAATCCTCACCCTCCAAAGGTTTAGGCCCGAGACTCTACCAACAAACACAAGCGCAGATGGGCTGGGTCAAAATCGTCCAGGGGCCCGAGAAAACAAACAAAAAGGCCCACGACGGCGACGCATTTTGCATTTGGATTGGGCTGGGACAGAACGAGCGACGGCGAGGAGACGGGGAGGATAAGATTTGTTGGCCCAACTCGCCCTGTAGCTAGGAGACCGCACGGACGGCGGCGAGGGGCTCCAGCAAGGCGGCGTCCACCACGAGTCAAGGCCAACCACCCCAGCAGCAGCAGCGGCAGGTCCGCAGCTGATGCCAGACTCCCCCAGCTCCACCACCCGCCTTGCCCTCCCGCGCCACCCCGCCGCCGCCGCCGCCGCCGGCCAGCTCACCACCAGGCGCCGCGTCAGCGGCAGCAAATGCGCAACCCAACGGCCTGGTACTCCTCCAGTGCCGCTCCACCCCCGGCTGCCTGCATTGCTCCGCTGTCCGGACCGCGGGGAAGCTGAGGATGATCATCAAGGGCGTGCTCGGGCGGTACCAGCGCTGGAACCCCGTGCACCCGACGGCCGGCGCCTTCTGGGGCGTCGGGCTCGGCCTCGGCTGCGGCGTCGGCTGGGGCCCCGGCTTCGGGCCTGAGGTCATTGGGTACGTCGGCGCTGGGTGTGGCGTCGGCTTCAGCGTTGGGTTCACGCTCGCCGGCGTCGGCATCGGCTTGCCGCAGCACGGCCTCATCAGGAACCACGACCACGCTGGTAAGTGGTAATTACTCTGTTCTACAGTATGCTCTGTTCTTAATTTTTTTTGGAGGGAAATATGCTCTGTTCTTAATTTGTTCCCTTCAACAAGTAATCATATACTGCGTTTAATTTTGGGATTTGTTGGGAGTTTCAGTTAGTGCAATACTACTGTTATCTCTTCCTTGTTATGTTGAGGAACAGAATGAAAAATTTGGGTCAAGTAACAAGTAATTGGTGAAAAAAAGGTATTTTTAGTAGAGCATGGTTGGCATGCCCTGAAGGGGATCTTCAGTCAATCATGCTTCACTTGTCCTTGTTAATGTTGTTATACATAGGATCCCCTGCAATCTAGCAGGAACTGTGGTTGGTGCACATGAATTAGCAAGCTGACAGTATGTTATCATCACTAATGCACATTGATTCGCAGGCCCCTGTGCCCAATTGTTTGTTGCTGTTGCTATTCCAAAACTTTGTATACAAGCATCTGCCACATGAATGACAGATCCGCCTTCTGAATTTTTACCTGTAGGTTTTGCAAGTAATGTCCTCCCTGTTGATTCAGCGAGATTTTACGCCTTAACCATCATCAGAGGTTTGGTATGGGATGCCATCAGCTACGCAGGTAATTTAGCGGCTATGAGGAAAGAATCTCGACAGAAGCTTCTGAGGTTCCAGGACAACCCTCCGGCATCAGGAGGAGTTGATCTGCCCAAGCTGGGGAAGGGCGTGTCAAGTAGCATCCGGTCCACCGTGGAATGCATCAGGGCCTTCAAAGATCAGTAATGGCCTCCTTGAAATACTCATTGGAAATCAAAGCTGGTTTTAAGTTACAGGGTGCCACCACGGAAACTTAAAAATGGCGATATACCAATTTTTGTTTGCTGTATGAGTCTCCCCCGGGGGGCTCTTATATTTGGAAGGGAAACTAGTTATTCTAGCTTACGGAAATGCAGTCTGCATCCTAGATAATTTTAATGTAGATGCATCTGTAAATATGATGGCTGCTCTTTTGCTCTTTATTCAAGCACTGTGAAATAGGGATATGTTTGAAATAAAGTTCCACTTATATTGTCTCCTCCCAAACCATGTAACCTACATTTGTGTTAGTGTAAGTACTTATCATTGAAGATTGAACTATGGACTCCGTGGAAGTCTGAAAGTGTATTATTAAAGCATGCCTTCAATATACTCTCTGTACATTTTAACAGCTTTTGATTGTTTGGAGGCGAGAAAATGATGGAGATAGCTCTAGTACTGTCTGAAGAAGGTGGCCTGTTTTGGAGTACACGCACCAAGTTGCCATCTGAAGGCATGGAATTGGAGCTTGTGGGTGGCAACGATCTGGTGCTTCAGATGCTGCACCATCGCTAGGAGTTTGCTCTGATCGCTCTTGCTTATAGAATACAGATGCACCTGATATTGCTTTCCTGAACCTTTTAAGATTCGTGGGCACGCTCGCTGTCTTGGCTGAAAACACCTAGTTCCTCGGAAATGCTTGTCTGTTTGCATGACCAGCCGCTGATCCCTTCATCACTCATCAGATTTTCATCACTCGTCAGATTAGCTGCGACTTTGTGGTTGTTTGTCATCATGCATGCTGGCTGTGTCATGTGAATGAGTGCACATGCTGATTTGCTGACTATACGAGTACGAGAGGGTAATTAGCTCGTGTACCGGCTAGCAGAGCAGCTTGGTGTGCGGACTGTGGTGCTCCTCCTCCAGGCTTGCCCCTCTCCCTCTGCCTGCAACGCAGGAGCCTCTGGCCTGATCTTACAGAAGCTTTTGCGCAATGATTTTCTTACAGGGTTGTTTTTTAGTTCTTCAGATAGGCAATGATGCCAATGCAGTACATATCTCGATCAGCTTTAGGCCAACAATGTACTTCTAATAACATGATGGTTCATTCGATCTTCATGTTGTTGCCTTCACTCAAAGGATGTCCTCCAGCAACAACCAACAACAGGGGTGGCGCTATGTGTTGTATGCGTGCACGTCTGACCATATCTAGGCTTCAGACATGGATGGTTTATTTTCTTTTTTATTTCTTTCTCTTTTTTCCTGCAAAAATCTGTAGTGGTATACATATCCACCTTAGAAGGAATTTCGCTACCTTCTGTTCAGCGGGGCTAGGGTCGGCGGCTTCCCTGTCATCAGCCACATTGAATAAGTACACGATTTTCATTGAACGGAGAAGGTGAGTACTGCTAATGAGGACCTGTTTGAATCCATCAGCACCAAAAATTAGTTAGCTAATAGCTGCTATTTTTTAGCTAAATTTTAGCATTGGCAGTTTGAATCCAATTGCTAATAGGTGGTTGGATAGTGAGTTAAATTTGTATATGAACTATTAGCACCTACTATTAGCAACTCCAAAATCTATTAATGGAACTAATAGTTAGCAACCCTCTAGCTAATAATTAGCAGATTTATTAGCGGGTCTATTTGGATAATTAGTACTAATTTTAGCTACTAATTTTTAGTACTAATGGATCCAAACAGGCCAAGCTAGTTTATGGCTCCATTGGTCACCTGGTCTAACATCCCATTAGCTCCTTTTACAATTAAAGCTCAGAAGAGAGTGATGCCCCATTGGGCTCGGTTTCCATGGGTTCTGGCTTTGGCTCCTGACAAGCATTTTGAATGATGTTCAATACTATAGCACAAAACATGTAGTTCCGACCCCTACATGCCTAAAAAATGAACTATGAAGAGGGGCTGGTTTGTTATACCTTGTCCGAGTCCTGCTATAGTTGAGGAGTCGGAGCCTCCAAGAGCGGCACTAAGCCGCCGGTAAAGTCTCTGGTTTTGTTTTTTACTGGTCCGATTCCAATAACTATGGGTCCAAGAGAGAGAGCTCCATCCATTTCTCATTCCAAGATATCTGTGCAAAGTTTGTGATGAAATGATTACCGACAAATAAAGTGCGTTGCTACTTATCTTTTTTTTTCTCGTTCACGATGAAATGATTACCGACAAAACACAAACACAAAACGACACAAAGAACAAAGAAGGAGCCCGACACCACGCCCAACAATGGATTAGAATTCAAGCTTCACGGACACAGCGGACCGGTGCTACTTATCAACGGAGCCTTTTTGATTATGATGCCACACACTATACTCCCTCTAGTAAAAAAAACACGCCATGACATTTTTTGGACACGAAGCCCCCTATTAGCAATTGGACTTTATATGGACTTTAAGATGCAGCTTTGACAATAAACTTTCTACTAAATATAGTTATAATGTCTAATAGATGTAGTAGCAAAGCACTAACCTACATTCGTGTTAGTGCAAGTACTCCTTAGCATTGAACTATGGATGCTGTGGAAGTCTGAAGGCGTATACTATTATTGAAGCATAACTTGAATGTACTCTTGGACATTTTAACAGCTTCTGATTGTTTGGAGGTGAGCAAATGATGGAGATAGCTCAAGTATTGTCCGAAGAAGGTGGCCATTTCTGCACTACACGCACCAAGTAGCCAGCCGTCTGAACTCTGAAGGATGGAACTGGAGCTTGTGGTTGGCTACTAGCTGGTGCTTCAAATTCTGCACGAGAGTACTACTGTGAGCTACTACATGAAAGCAACAGCCATGGCTATGGTAGGAGTTTGTTCTGATTGCTCTTGCTTATATAATTCAGATGCACCTGTTGCTTTCCTGAACTTTTTAAGATTCGTGGGCACGCTCGCTGTCTTTGACTGAAAACACCTAGTTCCTCGAAAATGCCTGTCTGTTTGCATGACCAGCCGCTGATCTGTGGTTAGCCGCGGCATTGTGGTTATGGCGCTGTCATGTGAATGTGATGCACAGGAGCAGGATGCGAGTGAGTGCACATGCTGACTACGAGAAGGTTTTTTTGGCTCGTATACAGGAGCAGGTTGCCGCAGAAGGCAGAACCAACAAGGTGGCTAGCAGAGCAGGTTGGTGCCGCTACCTGCCTTCCTGCCTTCAGGGCCCCAATGCTCCGTGCATTCATGGTGTGGAGTGGTGTGTGGACTGTGGACTGTGGTGCTCCTCCTCCAGGCCTCCATGGCTCCATCTGCCTGCAACTGCAATGCAGGAGCCTCTGCCTGGCTGGCTAGAATGGCCTGATCGATCTTACAGTAGCCTTTTTTTTTTTTTTTTCCCCGCAATGATTTCCTCTTACAGGGATGTTTCTTAGTTCTTCAGATAGGCAATGATGCCAATGCAGTACCATATCTCGATCAGCTTTAGGCCAATGATGTAATAACATGGTTAATTCGATCCTCATGTTGTTGCCTTCACTCAAAGGAAGGAGAGATTGTTTCCTCCAGCAACAACCAACAACAGTGGTGGCGTACACATCCACCTTAGAAGGAATTTTGCTACTTCTGTTCAGCGGGGCTTGGGTCGGTGGCTTCGGCTTCCCTGTCATCAGCCATATTGAATAAGTACACGATTTTTATTGAACGGAGAAGGTGAGTACTGCTAATAAGGACCTGTTTGAATCCATCAGCACTAAAAATTAGTTAGCTAATAGCTGATATTTTTTAACTGAATTTTAGTATGGGAAGTTTAAATCCACTTGCTAATAAGGTGGTTGGATAGTGAGTTAAAGGTGCATATGAAACTATTAGCACCTACTATTAGCAACTCCAAACTCTGCTAATGGAACTAATAGTTAGCAACTCTCTAACTAATAATTAGTAGATTTATTAGCAGACTTGTTTGAATCATTAGTACTAATGTTAGCTACTACTTTTTAGTACTAATGATCCAAACAAAGCTAGTTTATGGCTCCATCAGTCACCTGGTCTTCCATTAGCCCCTTTTATAATTAAAGCTTAGAAGAGAGAGTGATGCCCCATTTGGCTCGGCTTCCATGGTTCCGGCTTTGGCTCCTGACGAGCATTATTGAATGTTGTTCAATACTGTAGTACAAAACTTGTAGTTCCGACCCCTACATGCCTAAAAAATGAACTATGAAGAGGAGCTGGTTTTGTTATACCTTCTCCGAGTCTTACAATACTACTATAATTGAGGAGTCGGAGCCTCCAAGAGCCGCACTAAGCAAGTAAAATCTCTAATTTGGTTATTTTGCTGGTCCGATTCCAAGGGTCCAACAGAGATAGATAGATAGACAACAGATAAAATACTACTCCGTCCCAAATTAATTGTCGTTTTTTTTCGTTCAAGTTTGACCAATTTGTAGAAAATACGTGCAATATTTATATCTCCGTTAAAAACTAGATTCAAAGGATCCAACTATGATACTAATAGATAATATTTATTATTTATAAAAATTGATTTGCTTTTCGGGAGAAAGCAACAGAGAGAGAGGGAGTAGATAGATAGAGAGAGAGAGAGAGAGAGAGAGAGAGCTCCATCCATTTCTCATTCCAAGATATTTGTGCAAAGTTTGTGATGAAATGATTACCGACAAATAAAGTGCTTTGGTACTATATTGAAGATCTTTTTGCTTATGATGCCACACACTATGCTCCCTCTAGTAAAAAACATGACATTTTCTTCTATCTTTACCTTGGACTTTAAGATGCAGCTTTGACAATAAACTTTCTACTAAAATATAGTTATAATGTCTAATAGATGTATCCCATTACAAATGTGTACATTCAATACAATCCAATATACATGAGCTTTATACATTGTCAAACTAAATATTTGAAGTCTATCAATGGTTAGATTTCAAAAGGTTTGACTAGAACTTATTCGGTGTTATACATACATATAATCGTTTCCTCTATGAAAAACTATCTGTCAGACTTTCGCATCCAAGATGACACCATGCCACCAAAGGTTCTTTTTCTAGGGAAGGCAACAGGAGAGCTTTGCTAATCAACAAAAGAGGAGACGATGTTTTATAAAAAGAAAAGGGGACTACCAAAAGCTCATATATAGGTTGAGAAAGAAAATTTTTGATAATAAATGATATGTATTGATTTATCATATTTTAGTATTTTAATGTTTTAGCATTATATTGCAGCGAGGAGCGCGGTCCGAGTTGTGTATTTTAAAGATCATACCAATAGCAGCACATTTTTATTAAATGGATAAGATGGATACGCTAATAATAAGCTGCCAATCAAACGTCCATCATGCTGGCTTATGTGGCGCGACACCGGCCACCTGATCTCTGAAATCCCAATATCTCATTTTTGCAAAAAAAAAAAGGAGGGCCCAAAGAGAGAACTCCCTACATTTCTCATCTCAAGATTTAAAGTTTGTAACCAACGACTAGTCTAGCGATATTGTGCAAAGTCTGTGATAAAAAAAGATTGATACAATTAAAGACCATAACGAGTAAAACATACAATTATAATGTAGGACGTTTTATTGTTTATGGTCTTCAAAGGTTTGATTTTGACCATAAATCTTCAAATGTCTAATAAACTAACTGACTGACGAGCGAAACTAGATATTTTAAAAGTTATTGATGGTCAAACTTTTAAAAGTTTGACTAGAAGTCAATAACTGCCTCCGTTTCAAACGATAAGACGCATTTTGGCTTTTCTAGATACATTACATTTAATCTGTAGCTAGACATAGTGTATATCTAAATATATAATAAAAAAAACTCTATCTAGAAAAGTTAAAACGTTCTAATAATTTGTAATGGAGTATTAGTCAACCGTCTGATACTTGTGGCTGGAGGAAGAGTGGAAAAATAACCGTCAAATCTTAGCATTATGTTAGGATCATCACAAATCTGAACATTTAGGACACATAGAACTATAACAATTGCTCCGGCGGTGGTATTTGACCCCGTGTCTTTGACGACGAACTGTAGCAAAATCATGCACATCCAACATAAAAAAAACGTTTTATAATTTAGAATAGGAGTATAATATTATAAAGTCCGAGGTTTTGTTCACTTCCCCTCTCTAAATTTCAAGTTTTTTCACTCTTTCTCCATCATCAATTTTTACCCATATATATGGAAGCATTAAATATAAGTAAAAAAATAATTATACAGTTTGGTTGTAAATCACGAGATGAATCTTTTGAGTCTAGGATAATATTTGTCAAATACAAACGAAAGTGCTACAGTATACCAGGATTGAAAAACTTGCAATCTACGTGAATTATTGGAAGAAGAACTTGTGTACAGTATATGAATATATATGAAGGAAATAAGTGGACGGGGCCGGGGCTGGGGCTGGGGCAGAGACCTGAACCTGCATGCATGCAACAAAGCGAAACAGTGCCAGGAGGCGGCGGGCAGGGGATCCCCGGTGCAGTGCAGACGTGGTGTGGTGGCAGCAGCGTGAACTATTTATTAAGCCCATGCTCCATCATCATCCACATCCGCGGCGATCCAGCTCGCGCCGCTGCAGATCATCGTCAATTCGTCAGGCGCGCGGGCGCGGCCATCATGCATGCCATTCGTGCCCGCAGGCCGCAGCCGGCCGGCCGGCGCCGGCCAGGACCGTGGATCCGGCGCCCGGCGGCCCCCATGGCCATGGCTAGCAGCTAGCGTGGCAGCAGGCTGGCGGTGGCAGAACAGCAGAAGACGGCGAGCGGAGGACGACAAGCGCAAGCCGCCGCGGCGTACGTGCGTCGATAGGGCTAGGCGTCGCAGGCGCCGCGCCGGCCGGACCGAGATCACCCACTCCGCGTGGACGCAGTTAATTGGCATGCAGACGATGCAGCAACATTTCTGCGTTTGCTTTGCCCGCCTGCATTGCATGCTGCTGCCTTGGATTGGCGTCTTCTTGCATTGTTGGGTAGCGGCCACGCCGAATCTTCTCAACCGCGCCGGCCGGCAGCTCCATTGATCTTTCACCTGTGTGCGTGTGTGTGTGTCACCGGACCACCGTCGTCGTCCACACAGCCCTCGTGCACGCAAGTGCGTGTACAACTGTACACACGTGCAGAGACGTGGCCTGAGTGTATGTATGTATACTCGGTCGAGATTCTCGATCTGTTGTTCTATATGTTATAGTGTTATACAATAGCTTGGTATGGGATGGGATGGGATAATAAGGTTTCGTTTTGAATTCAAATCCTAGATAGGAAAAAACTAAACTTTTTAAAGTAGTTATTGGTTAATAAGCTTTGAAGAGATAAAAAAACTCTCTCCAACGCAAGGGTTTAATATATACTCTCAAACCATTCCAACATTCCCGTCTAATCAAAATCCAGCAAAGCTTTTGCCGTCTTTCAAAAAAAAACCATTCCAACGTTTTGCCGCCTTTCGAGAAAAACCAGTCAACATGTAGATCTTTTAGTTTTATTTTCTAAATCAACCTTCGTAAACTTGGGCTAAGTTAGCATATGTAAAACCAAACAAATGCATGGAAGACATATTTTGTGATGGATCATTATATGGTGGAAAGATAATTGAATGTTTTAGATACTGCTGTATTTTTCTATTAGTTTTTTTATAAAATATTTTTTCTATGGAACTTGATAAAAAATAACTTTGACTTAATTAGCACAAAACTGAATCAAACAATATTTTTTGAACAGAGCGGATAATAAACTAGTGGTTTGACAAGTACATTTCCATTACTCACCTATCATGGCCCCCGTTTGTTTCCGCTCATAATCCGATTCTCGGTGGGAAAAAAAAAACGAGAACCCTACCAAATGCTTTGATAATTTCTGATCTTTTGTCTGCCACTCCAGAACTCTGAGCTAGCACAATCAAGAATAAAAAATATCCTGGCTCCATGGTACGATGATTATAATCGAATCGATTATAAATGGTCCAAATAGGGCCATCATCGAGCTCAAGGAAGGGACACATCTTGCCACCAAAGATAATGAAAGTTGCTCTTGTGGCTATTATAATGTTAGGTTTTGGGAGGCAGATCGATCGCCACATGAACAAATAGTTGTATTCCTCTTGTGGCTAGATAACAAAGCAATGGCAGTATGTATTGTGGGGACAAACAAATAGGCAGCGCCGCTAATAAAGAGCAAGGTATAGTGCGTGAGTGGGGTGAGACTGTGAGAGCAAGATATATAGTGCGTGAGTGGGGTGGTTCATGCTTTTCTTTGTGATAGTGAAAATGTTATGGAGATGAAACACAAGAAAAAAACTTGGAGCATTAGCTGCAAGACACGTACATCTGTTTAGATTTTAAGGGACAGCCAATAATTTGTTATGATCTGCCATAATTAGTGCTGAAGCCATCTTAGAGAAAATCATAAAATTTCATAGAAAGACATTCCATTTGACATCCTACACTTGATTATTTTCGTAGTCCGCCCCGCTCCCCTCTCGATCACACAAAAAAACTTCGATATTTTGCTCTTATGCCTGCATTGTAACTAATAACTAGCTAATTCATGTTCAAGCCCTTAGCTTTAATTTGTAGTGATTATTAAGTTTTGAAGGTTCACAAAAACCTTTCTGCGGCTTTACTTATAAACAGATAGCGCGCATATTGGCAGGTCAAAGTTGATAAATCAACTGTCATGATGCAAGTGTATGCGGGTACGGTACGTTGAGGCTAATTCCTACGTACTCCTACGTGCCAAGTACAAAATGTTAAGGAGAACGACAAGATGAGATTCTTATCAAGCGCTTTACCTACTGTGTACCATTTTATTTAAAATAAAGGTGCTATGAAAAGGTACGCAGCAGCGAGAAAGGGCTGAGATATGCATGCAGGCATCATCTTTTACCGTGAGATATATAGTAGCAATAATTGACTTTACCGTACCATTGTTCTAGCTCCAAAAGAGAATAATGAATGGGTTTTGCAACACAGTTCATGCATGATTTGTCATAACTCCTGGCCTTTCCGTTGGTGTATAGGGTTTAGATTTCCTTGTTGGAGGATGATTAGGGTTGGGCTCTGGGGCACTACTACTGTTATGCCTATGCATGCATGCATGATTCATCTGACCATACATGCATGATTCATCTGACCATACATGCATGCAGTGGCAGTAAAAAAGACAGAGGTGCAGGTGAAACAGCGGCTTGACCCACTCAAGTTTTTGGTCCACACTCCATACTCATGCAAATGCACACAGGGGAATCCTACTTGTTGCCAAAGCCAAGCACTGGGAGACAAAGCCCAGTCCAGGAAGGACAGCACTACTGTACATGCAAGTAAAGGGAGAGAGAGAGGTTGCATGCAAGCGTCCACACAAAAAGCTCAAGGCGTTCTTGGTAGGTGCACCTATATAAAAGATCTGCATACACACACACACACACATTCGCATTCAATTTAATTCCATGTTGGAGATTGATCTAGTATTATGCTGCATCAGGGCCTTACGCAGATGTGTGTACAAGCACAAGATTTTACACCCGGCCCCACCGTATGTATGGGTCACGCACGCACGCAGCAGGGCAGAGGCAGCAGGATCAAGAGAAAAAGGCCCTGCTGGTGAATGGTGAGTGGTGACAGTGCAGCGTGTGTGTCATGCATGTCGCCGGCTACTAGTGCTCCGGCGGTCCGGTCCGGCCTCCTATAGGGTTCCCGGGGCAGCCGGTATATGTTTGTCTGCGCTTGCTTGCATTGCATGCGTATCATCATCTTCATGTGTGCGTATGAATGGTAGTATATCGATCCATCCAATGCAATGCAAGCTAGCTAGCTAGCTCTAGGGTTTGCTTTGCTTGGTTGGTGTGCATGAGGTGAGGAGCCAGCCACTGCATTGTGTTTGTGTGGCCATGCTGCAAGTGTACATGTGTGGGTGGGTTGGGTTATGTGGGATCATTTTTATTAGTGCATGCATGTTGGGGGACCTCAGCTCCACCCTGGGGGCCGGGAGCTATATATATGTGTAACTTGTTGCCAAGCACCTCCACTCAACATCATCACTTCATCTTCCTCTAGCTAGCTAGTGGCCATTTTTCATTCTTCTCTCCTGGCCTCGCAGTGTAGTTCTAGTTCAGATGTGTCTCTGTGTGTGTGCCATGAGCAAGCGAGGGAGAGGAAACAAAGAATATGAGCTGTTGAGCGTAGTAGAAGTAGCATATGTGCAGGGTAACTAATGATTCGGGAAGATCTTGCGCATGCATGCGTGAAGAATGCGAGGGCATCTTGGTGCTTTGCGAGTGCATGGCCATGGCATATATATATTGGAAGGCCAGTGTGTGTGTATAAGAAAGCAATGGCGGCAGGAGATCGATTGATGGAGATCGGGGAAGAGGTGAAAGCTAGGGAATATGCCTGGCTCCCTGTATGCCACTCGCACGGCTACCACGCACCCGGTAGTCGCTGCGGCTGGCGTGCGAGGTGCCAAGCATGGCCCTCATACATCTCTCTCTCTCTCTCTCTCTCTCTCTCTCTCTCTCTCTCTCTCTCTCTCTCTCTCATATAATTTTTTTTTTGAAGTTTTCAGTCTCATATTTGATCGATCCGTCTAGCATTTCTCATTGTTCACATTAATTAGTCGTCGATTTGTGCACTCGCATGGGCTAGCTGATCGATGCGATGACAATTATTTACAGCCCTAAGATTCAAACTCTAACTAACCACTACATTTTATTATGTTTCATTCGTCACATAGAATTGATTGTATTCCTTTCGAATCAGATTAATTACAAAGTTGAGTATATATAGTTGGATCCCTGTTAATTAATTAGCCTTTCATTCAATCGGATGCAATGTCGTGTAACCCCCAAAATATGGTATACATATAGGACCTTTATTTCTGAGCTTCTCATAATATGCGTAATCCATGTCTGTTGCATGCCTGCCTCTCTAGTTTCATATTTTTAACATATAGTCTTAATTTTGTGAATTAGAAACCATTGTCATCAATTGAGGATGCTATGTCGATATGATATTATATATATATAA
Organism: Chrysopogon serrulatus; assembly: GCA_015844335.1. Lineage (NCBI taxonomy): Eukaryota > Viridiplantae > Streptophyta > Magnoliopsida > Poales > Poaceae > Chrysopogon > Chrysopogon serrulatus. The sequence continues at coordinate 16,768 of JADLZL010003514.1, read as the reverse complement.
ATATATAAATTTTTCAATTAATATAAATTCGGCATAATACAACAATTTAGTTTCTTATTTAAATTTATATTGAAGGAAGCTACCTATATGACTGCCTAATATACAGTACTGTCTTGTGTTTGTCAAACTACACTGGTACATAAAAAATGTACATTCAGTGAGAATAAACTGCATGATTTGAGGCATGTTTAGTTGCTTCTAGCTAAGTTAATATTTTTTATATATAATTTTTTGCCATGTCACTGAGTGTGTTATGTCAATATATATGACTATATTTTTTATCGAAGTCTCAGATTGGTATATAAAATTATTTTTTTTTTGAGTAAACATATCAGATAAGGAAAACATACAAATACATGTCCAAATACAGATACGTCAGGCCTGTTGTCCCAGCCATCTTACTTCTAGCTAATTACACTAAAGATTTTATATGATTTTTTTCCGTAAATACCTTGCATGGATGTCCCACTGCAAAGCTTTGAAGATAGCGTTGACACCCAGCAATATATATGCACCCCGGATTATATTTTTTTATCGAACCTATCAGATCCTCCATTTGCCGGTATAACCACCACACATTACAAACACAACACCGACCCCACCACACATTATTTGAATTTGATACATAATGATTTGTGGTATATATATATACAACAATATTTGAATTTGATACATATTGTCTTATGCATATATATTTGACCGTGGACTTATTATAGTACTACTCATGTACAACTTACTTTCCTCTCTCCAACTCGTACACGTGTTGGTCATCATATTATTGAAGTGCTCTTTGAGCCCTGCTACCAAAGTATAAATATTTGTGGCATGCACAGTGAAAAAAATGTTAATATTTATATCTCCAAATAATTTTGTTAAAAAACTAGATCCAAAGATCTTTCCGAAATTATGATAAATGATGATATTTATTATTTATTAAAATTACCGGTACCAATCGTCCAAATCCAGGGAGTGCATTTTGAAATGTTGTACATATGCTCCGATCCAGAAATGAACAATGTGGTACCAATCCAGTGCATTTTCCCCTGTTGTACAAATTTCCTCATTCATGTCTAGGGTTTTCTCCATTTTGCTATACAAGTCTGAAACAAGCATATATGTGTGGTGGTATTTTTATTGTAAAAAGCTGGCCTATATGATTCGTCGTGGTTGGCTAGACTCGGCATACCGGAATATAGAAATGTGCATTCTGTGAGAACAAGCAGCATATACTCAAGTAGTCCGTACGTGGAATGGAAGAAAGCATAAAAGGAAGGAAAATGCCACAAACCTGGGCCTGGGCTCGTGAACATGGTGATCAATTTCTCGATACAAAGCCCAACTAGAAGCCCTGCCCATGGCCCAATCCATGCAATAAATCACCAGCCCAAATGCCCCTCACTCGACGAGCGTGCTGTCGTCGCTGACCGTTCCGCCGCCGCCACTGCCATTGCCGCCGCCGCGAGTTCCGCATGGCTGATCCGTCGGAGGAGCCGAGGCTGTACATTGTGTACCTACTAGGTCCGCCGGCAAAGCCCAAAGACGACGTTGGTAAATCCAAGGCCGCTAAGCTGCACCACAGAATACTGTCTTGTGCCCTCGGGAGGGAGGAAGCCACGAGATGCATGGTGAGAAGCAACGACTATTGCCATGCATGCCTTCTCCGCGAACATCACCGACTCCCAGGCCCGCGCTGTTTCAGGTCTGCCAGGAGTTTTTGTTTTAGCTGCTGCTCTCTTCCGGATCCTCCTACTACTCAATACCGTGCCTCACTAGTCCTACGATGGTAGCTGAAGCCTGAAGCAATGGAGCGCGTCTTTGCTCCAAATGCTTCTTGTCGTAATGTTTATTTTTATGTTTGAGCATCCTCGTCGTGATGTTGCTGAATATGACGAGCTCAGTACACTCACGGACGAAGCCAGAAAAAAATTTAGGAGGGACTGAACTATAGTGCTATATCAACATAATCCCACTAAACTTATAATATAGATAAAAATATTCTTCTGTCTCCGTAGAATTACTTTGGCAATACAGAAAGTTTTCTACTACCAATAAATCTTAGCTCTTCCCAAGTTACATATCTATGGCTAAAAATTCAAGGGAGCATCAGGCGCCTCTATAGGTGTACCAGCGATATATTGGGGGGGGGGGGTGCCTTGAGCCCCCCCCCCCCACCGCTGGCTCTATGGAGCGAGGAGCGCATGTTGTTGCATGACGCGAAGCAAGAGATGAGGATGATCGTGGGTCCGATTATCATGTGATAACACGGAACACAGGTATAAATAAAGGTTAGTGGTGTCAAAGTTAATTGAAGAGTGGAGAAGACTAAATTACTACCTCATTATAAATGCCTGTTCAATCTCATTTAGTCATGTAAATTTTCCTCCTATCTTGGAGGACACTATTAAATAATGCGTGGCTGGGTTTACATCTTTCACAAAAAAAAAAACCCCCTTCTGCTGTACCTTTGTACCTACTTCATTGCCCCGTGGAATCCATTCCATGGAATATCTACACAACTTTATGATATTTATTTGATAGTCATCAATTATATATAGCATAAATTATTTGGTTTGTTTTTCCCAATTGACTAGGTTGCCTCCTAGAACATCTCCAAAAGATTAGCTAAATCATTTGCTAAAGATAAATTTAGATATTATTAGAGAAAAAAAAACATCTCCAACGGACTCTGTAAATGGCTCTCCAGATTTAGACCGATGTGGTATATAGCTATATATACCAAGTGATATACTCTCCAGCGGTTGTAGTATGCATGCACAAATGTGGTATATAATTACATATACCAAGTGATCTGTTTTCAAATTTAGACCGATGTGGGCTACTTTGTTTCACATGTGGAAACGAACTCACTTAACCCCACGTTGTATCAAAAGGGGGTCAAAACAAAATATATATATAGACCTGTTGATGTTCCTGTGATTTAATTTATTACTTAGACTAGCCATAGTGTTGGTTTTTACCCGTGCTTGGAGAGAAGAGAGAACCTCCATGCACCGGTGCCACGCCGTGACCATTGAAGGAATCGTGGCATCCGTGATTGTTTTTTAGCACCGGTGGCTAGTCTTAGTGAGAAAGTATCTAGCTCGTAGCTCCATTGAATCTGTCATTGCAATTGTTATTTTGGAGCATACTCCAATGTAACACACACAAATGCGTGGATTGGGGAAGGAGGAGGTAGGGAGCGGGCCCCCCACACCCTCCCTTCCCTAGGATGGGCTATGGGGCCCGCCATTCTTGGTTGCTTCCTCCTCCGAGGTCCTTTGGGGTCAATTATCTCCGTAATTTGTCAACGCCTTTATAGGATGTGTGACACCAATCACTCTTATTATTGAGTGTAGAGTCGGCCGGACTCGATGGTGTGGGTACGTATCTACGGGTTTTGTATCAAAAATGGGTGATAATCTAGTGAAAATGGATTTGTATCCTCGAGTTAGGTACCCGGAATAATGCAGACCGGCAATTTCATCCGTGTGCCACATTGGGAAGGACAGGGTTATATCAGCCCATGCAGGAATCCATAATCCCACCCACCTCTCCTTGTTTGAAGTGCCTTAACTTAATTAAAGCTATGTGAAGCTAGACCAAGTGTTGAAATTAACACTCCATCATCTATTATATATGAGAGCTTAGAGATCAAATCCATGCATGGCTTGTTTATTGTGTTTTTTATGATCATCTTTGTGAGTGTGTTAGGTCTTCAACTTGAGAGCTTGAACTGTAAGCTACATACAACTTGATTTGTAAAATCCCAAACCATTAAGATGCTGCAAACCTGTGCCTGGGCTCGTGAACATGATGATCAATCGGTACAAAGCCCAACTAGCTAGTAACCTGCAGCCCTTCCATTGGCCCAATGCATGAAACAATCGGCCCAAATGCCACACAATAATCTATACACTTCCCCTTACCCTAGAATATTAATAATTACCTAATAACACCAAATCTAATTTCCCCCGGCGATCGGGTCTGCCAGGAGGAAGCTACGAGATGCATGGTGAGAAGCTTCGCATGTATGGATGCCTGGCCCACGCTATTTCGGGTCTGCCAGGAGTTGTAGGCGTTGAGCCTGCCTGATCGATGCGGTATCTCTGAATCTGAACATTGCAGTGCATGCTCTATGATTCAAGCTGATCGAAGCAACCATGGACCGCGAGAAAGCTCGATTCTGCTCGTCTTTAATGCTTTGTACACCCACGTCGGAAGCCGATGAAGCAATCATCATCGTGGAGAAGATGACATTGCTTCATTGGTCACATACTTAATTATATTGATTGTATTCAATTCCTTTCAATCCGACTGCCTTTTGTTTTGTAGCACCGCCACTAGAATATCAGTGCTCGTTTTCTCGTGTCTTTTCACATCTCTTCCCCCATAAAAACCTAAAACCTATCTCTTGACGAGCTGCCACCGCCGCCTTGAATTCACACGAGAAGAGGAGAAGAGAAGAGAAGAGAAGAGAAGAGAGGAGAGGAGAGAACAGAAGGTTTGCTGCTGTTTTGACTTGTTTTTCATCACCGACGCTTAATGTTTATAATAATATCATGCTACAAATAGCCAAACTTTGTGGTCTTTGTCTACTCAATCTTGTTTCGTAGATTTTAATTAAGATTTTATATCTTTTATTAAGATTTTAATTAAATCACTTATACGGAAGAAAGACGGGCTATTGGAGCAGTTCATGGTTATCCATGATAACGTGTTGAGTGACGAAGCCGTCCGGGTAGCAGCTTACGTATTGGCTGGGTTCATATTCATACCTCGAATGACGAAGCCAGCATTTTGTCATGCATGTGTATTCGGTGGTGGCAGGCAATTAACTTATGTCCACTTACACAGAGGCGGTGATGAATCCGCGTGCTAGCGTTGTCCTAAGTTCGTTGAGCGGACGAATCCGCGGTAGCTGTAGATTCGATGCATGTGTTTGGTCAACGTGCATGAGCTGCAGATTCGATGAAAACATAGTTTCTTTAGGACCTCATCAAACAGATTCGCGCTAGCTCGCTGTCCCAGAGAAAATTGCTATTCTATGACAATGTGTTTATAACTCCTAACATCGGTCAACATTTGCATTCGTAATACATATGCTGCAGATCTTAATACATGTATTTATTTCTGAAGTGATTCTTTTACCCCTCATTCTTTTTCACCGTGAATGTTGCCTCAGTTCAGAAAAAAAAAGTCGCTTCTTTGATGGCCGTGGCCGTGGCCACCTCATCAAAACAGATTCGCGCATCAGCCACGCTAGCCGCCGACGGCCATGTCCCATGTTTCCCATGATCAGGTAGGCCGCGCAAGTCCGCCATGCCGGGGAGCAGGTAGGCCGGTTCGCCATGTTTATCGACAATCGTACATCCTAGGAGGAGAGCAGATAGGAATAATACATAAGATGACTACGTGACCTCTTCCAAGGTCATATATTAGTACACTGGCCTCTAGTTTGTACGTATAACAACATGCACGGGAAAAATGGATCAAGGTCAGCTCATTAACGAGCCACTTGCCTTTGTTTATGACCTAGGGTACCGTATGAGTATTATTTTGTAGTGCTAGCCCTAATCTACGTCGCATGGTTTGCTAGCTAGAATTGAAGCCACCACTCGCTCTCTAGCGCCAGCTAAAACACCCAAATCTTACTGATGGTTCATGAACGGTCCCTAGAGACCACGTGCGTCTCAACTGGCGTGGCTCCACTTCTTGCGTGTTTTTTGCACGTGTTATGATGTCAGCACTAACGTAGGCGAAAAAATCAAAACATTTATTTCAAATTTGCTATAACATTTGAACGGAGCATCCATTTTAAATTCCGTTTGTATCGGTGTGTTATAACTTCTAAACGGAGCACATTAGTACAAACCGAATTAAAAATGATACACCATTCAGAAGTTATAACATTTTGAAATAAATGTTTCCCTATCCTGGGTCGGTTCCTCTCTGCTGTGCTAGTCGATGCAGCCATGTTGCCAGCTTGCGCTATAGCCGCACAGTCCCCGCGCTCCGTGCGCTTTCAGGCAAGTCGTCAGCCAAAAGGTGAGATCGGTGGCTAGCCGAGGTGGACAGCAGGGCGACGGATTAGCAATGGGCATGCTTGTGGTGTCTGGGGTGAAAAAGGGAGTAAAAAGATGAGGCTGACATAGTTCCTTGTTAGCATGCCATGTAAATAACAGGGGCGCAAGAGCAGTCGTTTGGACCACTATTGAGAGCCAAAACAAGTTTAGGGACCTAAAAATAAAAAAAAATAAGTTTAGAACCTAAGTGACACATTGGTCGAAATTTAAGACCGCTAGTGTATTTTACTCTCATATAGCGCAGGAACTCCAGTGGATTCTGCGTTGCCTGTTTCCTGGGTAGTTCGAGCTCCAGTGGATTCTGTGTTGCTTGCTCTTCCTTATTACATGCGTGAATAGCCACTAGTCAGCAGGTGTATGGCGTACAAACGCCAGATCTGCAACCAGCAACCTGCTGCTTGTTTTGCCGCAAAGCCTAGGCAGGAACTGGTGTAGGCATTAGCAGGCACACTCTGCAGAGCAGCCCGCCTGCATTCGCCGCAGTCCTATATATATGTTACTTCTCTAAAACGATCGATATACAGTTTCCCAATTGGCATATATAGATGCATGTCGACGGGGCTAATGAGCAGCATTATTGTTACCAAATCCTCGCCGGTGGTCGTTGCACCACCATCCACATCGCCGGCGACGTCGACAGTGAAGCACATTAAGCTCTCCTCCTTCGACAAGGCTCTCGCCTTCTCCCCATTCACCTCATTCCTTGTCTTCCACCATGCGATCCACGAGCCAGGGGAGACCGTGCGCAGTGCCTTATCGCGTGCTCTGGTCCACTACTTCCCCGTCGCCGGCCGAGCTGCCGTGGGAGCCGACGACGGGGCGCTCAGTATATCTTGCACCGGCGAGGGCGTGCTATTCGTCTCCGCGTCAGCCAACTGCTCCCTGCAGGACGTCAAGCTCTTTGACCCGCCATTCGCTGAGCTCCTGAGGGAGCTCGCCGTCGTGTACCCCAAGGGAAGCTGCTGCCATCCGTCGGACCCCTTGCTGCTGGTGCAGGTGACGGAGTTCTCCTGCGGCGGGTACGTCGTCGGGACTACATGGAACCATGCCCTCGCCGACGGCAAGGGGATGGCCCAGTTCCTACAGGCCGTCGGCGATCTCGCACGGGGGCTGCCACGGCCGTCGGTGTCCCCTGTCAGCTGCGGCGACGACTCGCTTCCGGAGCTGCCGCCGTTGGTGACCTTCATAGAGAAGACGATGGTCACGCTCCCACCGCAGGGGTTCGTCTACCAGGACATCACGGTTCCTTCGAGGCTCGTCAACCGTATCAGAGCCGAGTTCGCCGCCGCCGGGCACGGCGGCGACGGCGAGCCATGCACCGTGTTCGAGACGGTGGTGGCCGTGCTGTGGCAGTGCCGCACCCGCGTCGTCATGTCCGACCCCGACGCCCCCGCGCCGCTCGTCTTTGCCGCCAACGTTCGCAGGCACGTCGGCGCCAGGGACGGATACTTCGGCAACTGCGTCACGTCGGCGGTGGCCGTGCCGCGGAGCGGCGAGGTGGCGAACGGCGACATCAAGGACGTCGTGAAGCTCATCAGGCGCGCCAAGGAGGGGATACCATGCCAGTTCGTCAAGAACAACGCCGGCAACGGAGAAGAAGGTGGCTTGCAACAAGCAGATTATTTTTCTGCGCCTACGGAGCAGCTCGCCGACGTGTTGTTCGGGTACAATGCGTTCTACGTGTCGAGCTGGCGGAACCTCGGCTTCGACGCGGCGGACATGGGCGGCGGGACGCCGGCGAGGGTGATGTGCCACGTGGAGCTGACGGCGGTGCCCAACTGCGTCGCGTGCCTGCCGTGTGGCGGCAAGGACGGGGCCAACGTGTTAACGCTGTGTGTCTGGGAGGAGCACGTCGACGCCTTCGTCGGGGCGCTGCAAAACTTCGTCATGTGATCGATCATCGATGCATGGCATATCATGCATGCATGTTCAGATCGTTGCTGCTGTATTTAGTTGATTCGTACCTGTAATTTGTTTTCTAAGTTAATGAGGAATAAATATTGTTCATGCGTGGCGTCTGATACGTAACTAGCTATTTAAACTACATGTCTACACATCTTTGCCTCCCAAATCCTTCCCTGGTCTTGGTGCTGCTTCACAGTGCAAACTGCAGTTGAAGATTAAGTGTCAGGTCGTCTCCAAACTTGGAGAACTCCTGAAAGTTGGTTCAATCTCAGGTTACCAGTGTCCATCGGTTGGTGTCTGTGCACCAGTGAACGAATCCACTCAGTCTCCTTCAATAATCAATATCCGGTGGTTTCTATGTTTTGCAAGCTCAAATGAGGCTGGGTTAGGATTTGTAGATTAGATTTCTCTAAGGGCATGTTTGGCTGCACTCAAATACATTCCGATCCATACAGTTTAAAAGGGATTACGGTGGAATTTGAACTAAAATACACTTTAATCCCTATCAAATAGTATGAATTGAGATATATTTGTATGCAGCCAAATAAGCTCTAACAAAGTGTTCTGAGAAGATCACTGTGTACTTGTTACAAAGGATAGAGAAACAGATGTCCTACTATTCTAGTGGGCACCCATAGTGCAAATGACAAGGTTCATGCGTTGAGTCCAAACATTAGGCTGTGCTCGCGGCACTACAATATATCATACATAAATAATTAGTGGTAGCACTACATTATATCATACCTAGATAATTAGTGGTATTTGGAGTGAACAAAAGCAAATTATCATAATAAGGACCTTCTAGGGAGATTACCATGTGAAGATAACAGCTCCAGATGTGGATAACTCATTAGGAGGGCTGGCCACTACCCTTTTTTTTAATTAAGGAATAGAACATTCTAGCCTTCACATTCACAAGTGAATGCTTATAGCTTCATCCTTATTATAAATGGTACTATAGCCTAAAGTTACTTTAAGCGGGCAGTCAAGACAGAAACCTAGAAACTTACACAGGAGGACAGCCGAACAGGCAAAACGCAAGACACAGACCAGAAAACAACAGGAGGACTCTACACTCTTATCCTCTTCTGTTTTTTTCCAAACACATTAACCAAAGAGTTGTAGTGCCACGCTTTCCAAATGTATGCAGCCTTCTTTCATCATTCTTCTCTCTTCCTCCACTAGTACACAAATGATTTCTCTTGACACTAGTGTTTTATTTTTACCTGGCGGTTTCACTTTAGAACAGCCTTTGTAGAAATCGACCCATTGCCTCTCTTAAGGAACCGCCAAAATGATCCTACTGGCGGATTTCTTAAGGAACCGCCCGGTAAAATCATTTCTACCGGCGGTTCCTTAAGAGATCCGCCAAGAGAAATAGTTTCAAATTAATTTTTTGAGTTTTTCAAACTTCCTCGGATGGAGAAACTCCAAAAATAAAAGTTGTAGATCTCGAAAAGTTATAAAACTTTGTAGTTGACAACTTTTTCATTTGAAATTATCTCAGCCAAGAAAACTATGAATGAAATTTTTAAATTTGAAATCCAAATTTTGCAAATAAGCTTGGAGAAAAAGCTCTATATGAAAGTTGTAGATCTTGAAAAGTTATGAAACTTTGTAGTTGAATATTTTTTCATTTGAATTCATTTGGACCATCAAATATTCAATTTTCTATCGGGTTTGTATAGTATGTGGGGAACAAAAATGAGATATAGTCACAGTGAGTGTGTGGTGCAAGGCAACGCGCGAGGGGAGGTTGCGGGTTCGAATCCCACCGCCGCGTAAGCATTTTACGCGAAAAAATGCGCGACTTGCGACTTCGACGGAGAGGCGGGCGGGCGGGTGCCTCCCTGGTTGAAAAAATATTTTTGCCTTTTTAAAAATATTTTTTGCAATTTTTTTTTTTTGGGCAGCGATTTCTACAAAGCGGTTCACAAAGGAACCGCTGTAGAAATCGATTTCTACCACCGGTTCTCAAACAACCGCCAGGTAGAAATGACCGATTTCTATCTGGATTCAAAACATGCATTTGGAACCGCCCGTACTAATGTTTTCTACGTACTAGTGCTCTTTAGACAAAAAGACCATTGCCTGATCCAAAATGTCCCGCCTAAAAATCACCTGCAAGTAAGAATTAGCAACTAAATTTTGGAACACCGCATGATTTCTATTCAACCATAAAACCCAACAAAGGCCACTATATCCCCACCAACATGGAACAAATCACCTTAATCCAAGATCCAAACATGTGAGATGTACACTTTGGTGGTTGAATGTTAAAAGTTATGAACAATGCATTCTAAACAAATCTGGAATCTCATAGCAGATCGCCGCTACTCCTCTGCGTCGGCTTATGGGGCCATGTTCCTAGGTTGCTCCAGACCCCTGGGGGCGAAGCAGATTTGGAAGACGTCCATGCCCCCTAAGTTCCGCTTCTTCTTTTGGTTGGTAATGCATGGACGCTGTTGGACGGCGGACAGAAGATTTAGGCACGGCCTCCAGGATTCGAACCTCTGCATCTTCTGCGATCAGCTTCGCTGGACCTCGCACAATGGGTTGACGTCCACGACGATGTGGCCTCAATCGCCTGGTGGTTCGATTACAGGAAACGGTTGCCAAAACCCCTCCGACGTGGCTTCGACTCGCTATTTTTCTTGGTGGGATGGATGCTTTAGAAGGAGAGGAACGCCAGGACGTTCTTAGGCACCGCGACTGCTTCGTCCCCACTTCTGTCGCTGATCTTGGACGAGGCGGACCTTTGGTGCACTTCAGGCTTCAGACACCTGAGGGCGCTGTTGCCAGCGTCTTGGTATGCTGCTGACTTCGTAGCTCTTGTTTTGGCCAAAATGTAATCGTCTTGCTTGCTTTGCTTTGCTTCGCTCTACTTTGTTTGTTGGCTTAGCTTCTGCCTTCTAGGGGGTGGCTGAAGTCAGTAACCATTGGTTACTGGGATCAGGCTCTTCTAGCTGTAACCAAAACTTCCTCTCTTTCTGAATGAAAAACGTGCTAAGGCACGATAGTGAAAAAAAAACAAATCTGGCCACATGGTAATAAAAAAATAGATGTTGGATGCTTTCATCCAAGCCACACAGATTACACTTAGAATCTTCTTTTCATCTTCTTTTTAATAAAAAATATCTTTTGTTAGGATTACCTCTCTTTTTAAGTACCAAAGAAACATTTTAATTTACAGAGACAACTGTGCTTTCTAGAACAGTTCTTTTTCAGAAATCTTCTTACTTTTCATCATTTCTCTATACGACGATTGCGTATGGAAGACTCCATTTTTTGTTTGTTTGCCAAATGAATTTGTCATTGTCATACCCTAGCCACTTGCCTATATTTGCAGCGCCTTGACCCTTGAGTAAGGGCTAGTGACGACGCCCGGCCGATTGGATCATCGAGAAAGGCAGCCGCCACGTTATTGGCGGTAAAGGTGCGGCAGTCCTTCCGGCGGCGCTGGCTCATGTCCTACCCATCTACGGTACGCTAGGAAGCAACGAGGAGAGGGAGGTAGCCGCACCTGCACACACGGCGCCAAGAACCGCGCTCAGGCGACAGTACAGCAGGCACGGCCGGAGGCGCGTCGAGTCGGCGGCCACCCGTCACAACTCACAACACATGAAGCGACTGCATCACCCCCCGTGCGTCTACATGGAGAGGCAACCCGTTGACACCGTCGCACGAGTGCACCAAGCCAAAGGCGCACCAGATGGCCGCGCACAGAGCCACGCGCGCAGCGGTGCAAATTAGTGAGTGTTAGGCCCACCTCTAAACCTCTTTAATTCAAGTATTTATACCACCTCTCTAAAATTTTTAAAAAATAGTATAAATATTCGAACTAATGAGGTTTAGAGGTGCATCTAAAGGTTACCTCTTTGCACCTCTACACGCACGTACTGAGGAGGCGGGCCTGCTGATGAGCGCCGCCAAGGATGCTAGCTCCACATATGCACTCCGTCGAGAGAAGCTAGGATGAGCACGCGGGACCGCTGCATCGACACCGCGAGAAGGCTAGCTCTGTCCGGGGAACTCTGCTTCACCAGCCAGCTCTGTAACTGTGAGGAGGGAACTCAAGGTATATACTATGCCTACATTATTAATTATTGTTACTTTTTCATGCATATGTGTGCTCTCGTACTACACATGCATGCAAGCAAGAGAAGCTGAAGAGCACAACGTCGAGCTATTTTTTTTTTTTTGAGACAAGAACAACGTCGAGCTATTGATCGACTCCGAGGCGATGCAAGACGAGCGTGCCGACGCCGATATCGAACAAGCGTCGACGACAAATGGCTCCGCACGTCCAGCCCGGACGCCATCGACCATGGCTCTGCACAGCTACACCGACTAACATCGCCAGATCAGGAGATGTCGGGTTGAGACTCGAGGCTGTCAAGAACAACTTTGGGCCGCCTCTACATCGACAATAATATATGGACTTTTGCTATTTATCTGATGACAGATTTTGCTGTTTTATTTCTATCAAATTGTGGTGCGTTGATGTTGCGTCAAGATTGGTGCTGTCTTATTTAGGGCTGATGGGTCCGCGTCTGTTTTGACAGGTTCGAAAACTAAAACATCCGAAACCTGTTACTGTTGATTTCAAAATCCGCGCCCACATATCCCACCTTTCCTCCAAAATTCGTCGGCATCATCCCCAAGCGGTGGCACCGAGAGGAGGGGCCGAGGGGGACCTGCGCGTTGCCCTGTGCTCCGCCGCACCGGGCACCCTCCCCCACGCCGCTTTGCGCCGCGCCACGCCTCCCTCTCCACTGTCTCTAGTGCCACACCGCGTTGCGCTGCCTAGCTGCGCCACGCCGCACCCGCCCCTCCCGACGAGCCCCCGCGCGAGCCTCACCACGCCTCCGACTGAGGTGAACTGTTCCTCCTGCTGACTCCCTGTAGATGTTTGTTGTTGATTTTGTCTTTGAATTGAGGAGCAATGTTCTTTGTCTGTTGTCTGGGGTGGCATGGGATGAGCTTGGGGGCGTCAGGGTTTGGGGTAGTATTTTTTTTATTAATCTTTCTGAAGGAGGAGGCAGCAGGTTATTATTTGGAGCATCGGCTCTCCCCTTAATCCAGATACCTGGCAATCCCAGTTGAGCACCGGCGCTGCTGCTGTGTTTGGCAATCCCAGTTGAGCACCGGCGCTGCTGCTGTGTTCTGAACTAGCGTGGCATCCTAGTTGCAGTATCTCCTTTTCCATCTGTCAGAGTTTTGTTAGAGGCTCGCAATATTCAGGCACTGCTGCTATGCTACTGAAGAAGGATTGGATCCATGTTCTACTAGTCTGAATGAACTGAAAGAGCTAGCTAGGTTTGTACTGTAGCAGTAGTGGATCTCCAGCAGTCTGCTACTGGTTGTCAAATTCCTGATTGAGTAGATTTCCAGCAATGTGCTGCTGAGATGACTGTACGTTTTGTATTCCAACATTTTTCGAGCTGTCTAGATGGATGTATAAGCATGATTCATTAAGCTAAGTATATTATGATGTATTTTTTAGCAATTATTAGGCATGCCTCTGCACTGCATCTGTTATTCAGTTATTTTACCAATCTGATAGAAGTTAGTTAGTTGATTTTAGGTTTTCTTTTCCTAGGACTGGTCACAGCATATGTACTTTGGAGATATAGTTATTTCAATTGTGTGGTGGGTGGTTTGAATGGGCGGGGGGTGTTGAGCTTTGTTGTAGTCTGCTAGTTCTACATCTGATTAGGTGCCCGCAACTTCCTGATTGAGAAGATGCCCAGCATTGTGGCTAGTCCTGCATCTGTTTGGTGCCTGCGGCGTCCTGATTTGTGAAGATCCCCAGCATTTGTGCTGCTAGTTCTGCATCTGATTGCTGCCCACCGCTTCCCTAATTGAGTAGGTCCTAGCATTTTTGTTATTGATTGTCAAATTTCAGCTTGTAGGTCCTTGTAACAGCTCGATCTTCCTCCACACCCACCCATAGCCAGCTATACTTTTTGTCTTTCAACTTTTTTGGGGTTTCAGTTTTGAGATGTGCTTTTCGTTATTTTGTAGGTGATTGCGATTGCTAATTCAACAGCTGAAAGCCCTCAAGTGCCACACATATTTTTCTTTGTGTTATCATAATTTTTGTTAGAAAACACTTCCATTCCCGTGGCAAATAGTGTTATTTGGTTTTAAGCCCCACATAGTGCAGCTGAGTTAATTTTATTTTTCCCACTTCAGCATGGCAGCTTGTTTACCTAAGCTATTGTGACCATCATATTCTAATGCAGTTGATTTGTTAGACATGTTTCTAGGAAATATACAAACCGAGCATATATATGTTAACATCATTGTCATTTGTACATATAACTGAGTATATGTCATCATTTTGTTTTTTCAGATAGCTGTATTGGTTTTTTTCCTCCCATATTTGTTTGGTTGCTGCAATGATAATTTTATATCATTTTGCTGAGAAGCGGGAACCAATACATGATCCACAGGTGACTACACCTAGACTCTATTTATAGTTGTCAGTTAAGCCTTTTTTTATTTTGTTTTAGGCTGGCTGGTTGGCTTTGCTCAGTGCACTTTTTGTTATTGCTGATACCAGGGTATCAGTTTGCAATTCAATAAGCTAGCTTAATCAATTCATGTAAAAGTGATATCTATGTTACGAAGTTTAGAGAACCGGTAGCAGTATAGAGTAAGGGGAATTACTTTTATTGAGTAGCTCTAATATCTCTGTCCTTCTTTACTCTGAATTTTAGCTTTCTGTACAAGCACTAGATATTTAACTATAATGCCCTTTGACATTGATTTAGTTTTTATTTTATTTCTTAGTTTTTTAGTTGAAGAATTTAGTTGAAGAATTTTTGTTTAAAATTTTTTATGGTTATCATCTTTCTTTGGTTTTTTGTGTAGCATGGATTTTGTTGATGTAGCTGATGATGATGCAATGGATGAGGCTATGTTTGATTTTTTTTTCAAAAAGCAGGTTTGTGTTGTCAGTTGTCCTTTGTTACTGTTGTTTTAAGTTATGTGATCTATTTGGTTTGTGTAGAAAATTAAGCAATTGAAGAGCAAGCTGAGTGCTTCCATTCTGAGGGATATTAGAAAGTAAAAGGTTATGTTTCTATTCTTGTATATTTTTTCTTATTTTGTAGTTGGCTAACTTTTTTAAATTTTTAGGTTGTAATGCCTGATTGTTATGATCCTTCACACCCTGAGTTTGATTTGAAATCTCGGCTTGATTCTTTGTTTGGAGGTTTCATGAATGATGAGGTGTGTGTATCCTATTTTCTGTTTGATTTATTCCTGCTTGTTTACCTTTTCTTTTTTGTGAAATGCAGATGTATGATATCTTTTTTGTGTGTTTCTGTGTGAGTGTGAGTTTGGGTGTTTCTGTGTGTGTTTGCTTTTTTTGGCGTTGTTGTTGTGTGTCTTCCTCTCCCTCTCTCTATGTTTCTCTCTCGTTGTGTGTGTTTCTTTGATTTGAATGTGTTGGAGTTTTTTCTGATTAATCTGTGTGTGTTTCTCTCTTTCTCTATATTTCTCTCTTTCTCTGGTTATGCGTGCATTTCTTTGATTTGAATGTGTTGATTTTTTTCTGACAAAGTTTCTTTGCTGCTGTTGATTGAGCTGATTTTGCTTTTGTTGTATTTGTTGCCATTGCTCATTAATCTTTTGCTTTTTCTATTTTTTCCCTAGTTGAGATACCCTAAGTGTGTCTTCATCTTTCCCTTTTTCTCTCTGTTCGTGTGTGCATGTGTGTGTGTTTGTCTTTTTTGGAATCAGTGTGTCTCTTTATGTGTGTGTCTTTTTTTAGAATCTGTCTCTTTATGTGTGTGTCATTTTATTATAAAGCTTATATTGTCAATTACTGTAGTTTGTAGTTTATTTGTCATGTGTCAAACTATCTCATTGTTTTTTGTTTAATCATTTGTGAAATAAATTTGCAACCAAAGCAGATCCACGAGATCAAGGACTCACTGCAAGAAGGAAGGGTTCTCGTTCAGTGAAGATCGAGGAGGAAGGATGCCCGTTCAGTGAAGATCAAGAGGAGCAAGGATGTTGTCAAGTTCAAGGTGCACTGCTCTAAGTACTTGTACACCCTCTTGTGTCTTTAATGCTGAGAAGGCAAACAAGTTAAAACAATCTATTCCTCGGGGTTAGCACAACTCTTTTACTTAACATAATATTTTTTTGATTTCTATTAGTACTATTGCCTTGAATTTACCCAAACCACTGTTTATTCTATTTCTGTTTTCTGTTTTTGTTGGATTGAATGTCATTTTCTGTTTGTTAAGCATCTGTCAGTTAGCTGTCTATGAAGATAAAATTTTGGTCCAAAGATGGTTGAAGACTGGATTTAGCTTCAAGCCATCTGACATGTAAGATGTTCATACATGTGCCACGTCTTCTCGATTAGCATGTGACTTGTGGCTAAAACCAACTATTAGAACCATTCATTTGTCAAATAAGTCTACAACCTCTCTATATGTGTTTTTGTGTGTGGACATCTGTGGATCTTTCATTTTATTCTTTGTCTTTTAGGAATTTTTGTGGAAAATCATGGAGGTACATGACAAAATATGCAGCTCATGAGGTCTTCAAGTGAAATATCTCACTTTTGCTTTGCAAAAGCTGTAAAAAATGCAAATAGGAGACTCTGCACCCTACAGTTTCCCCCTTTCCTTTTTTGCAACTATAATTTTTTTACCGCTTTCTCTCAACCCCAGTGACTCTAAGGAACCAGAACATGGCCGACAGCGGGAGTGGGAGCAGCAGCAGGAGCCCTTTGTGCGCATTAGGCAAGCTACTCC